>NAGG01000784.1:0-32509 GCA_003031705.1 Calonectria naviculata | reverse complement strand
CTCCCCCGCCAATCGGCGCCATTCCCTCCCCCCTCGACGACCGCCCGATCTGGCGAATAAACTTTGGGCTAAGGCGACTAATAAAAGGAGACGTCAGCACGGTTGGGCTCGAGTGAATACCCCCGGCGCCCGGGCGTTTTGCGTGGCGCTTCGCGTCATCAAGGCCACTGGTGCGAGCACGCGGACTGCCTACTCTGGAGAAGATTGTCTGGGGTGCGGTTGAGGGGACATCCCAGCTCACGCGAGAGCACTGCTCGTCGTCGGCACCTTGCGCTCCCTGGGAGGGCTGTCAGCGCCCGCCCTGGACCTGGGCCGCCTCGTCTGCATGGATCACTCCAAGGTCGAGTAGATTGCACATCCATCCTCCCATAAAGACTCATCAAGGATGGAGGCCCCTGTTGGGACAAAAACCCAGTTTCTTGTCGTCGTGGTTTCTTCTGATCAAGCGAGGGGCAAACCTCTTCATCCATCATGGCTCCGATCGACCCTCTGATTATTGAAGCCTTCACCTACCTGGGCATCAGCCTGCTCCTCGTCGGCTTCCGAGTCTTCTGCCGACTGAGGGCGGGCGGCATCGCCAGTCTCGCCGCCGATGACTACATCATGGTCTTCACCATGCTGCCCTACATTGTAGAGACGAGTCTGTCCTACACTGTGGGCATGATGTATCACGGACTTGCCAACAGCGGCATGACACCAGAGGAGCGTGCGGCACTGTCTCCCGACAGCGAGGAATATAGGATGAGGTACGTGTGGCAAAGTGACTCGAGCAAGGCCCGGCCCGTCTAACTTTTGTATAGAGTTGGGGGCTCTATCAACCAGGTCGTTGGTTGGTCCATGTACATGACAGTCATCTGGCTCGTCAAAGCCTCCATGTGTGCCTTCTATGGTCGACTAACAGTATGTCACAATCAATGACAACAGAGGAGCAAAGGGAACAAACTGACAAACCTCACCAGGCCGGTCTCAACAACTACAAGAGTAGAATCATTGCCGGATACGCTCTTATCGTCGTTTCCTACCTCGCTTGCATGATCTGTATCCTGTTCAGCTGCCAGCCTATGAGCAAACTGACTCAAATCAATCCATATCCTGGAAGTAGGTTTCACCTTCCATTTTGCTTCCCCTATCCAGATAAACTAACCATTGTATTCCATAGACCTTTGCCAGCCAGCTGTCAATAGACTCAACGTTTACATGTCAATGGTTTGCAACCTCATCACCGACATTTATCTGTTATTGATTCCGCTTCCTTTGGTTTGGGGTGCCCAAATCCCCAAACTGAAGAAGGCAAGTCTTCTGTTCCTTTTCTCTGGCGGTATCTTCATCATCATTGCTGGCGTCCTTCGCTGCGTTCTTATTCTCAAGGTAGGCTTTTGACGGGGTATTGTTAAACCTGGCCGTGCTAATGATTATAACTAGGACGAAAAAACCGGCCCAAGAGCTGGAGCCGAATGGGCCGTCCGAGAATCGTTCGTCGCAGTCGCAATCGCCAATCTACCGATGACCTGGAGCTGGATCCGACAAAAGTTGAAGCCGTACCTTGGATCCCTCCTATCCTCGAACAAGCAGTCGCACAAATCCGGACCAGAGCCTGGCAGCTTCAAACTTGGGGACATGAGCAACAGCACCTGGAGGAATCGATCCAACAAGTCCGGGGCCCACACCGAATCGAGCCGCATCCGAAACGAAATCTATACCACACAAGGAGAAAACAGCTCGGAGGAAATCATCAATTCGGGCGCCCGCGTCATCAAGAAAGAGGTAGAATACTCCGTTTCGACACATGACGCCGAGGTGACGGAGGGGGGAGACATGAACAAGAGATATAGACACGACATTATTTAATACTGAACCAGGGACGGTCACTGGAAATTTTATTATGTATAAAACATTGGTAATTATAGCGTTAAACGAAATCGATTTTATTAAGATTCAGTCGTGATACGCAGTCTTGAAGTCGCTAGCCTGCAATGGGACCGTGATCAAGTCCAGTACTGTAACCAGTGCCCTATTCCTAATTCTTACTCTCACTCTTTCCCCCACCTGGCCACGTGGAGCAGCCCCGAGCGCACATCCGACACAGCATGCGCACTGTCTCAGCCGGCATCCCACAATTGCCCTCGCATGCCACACAGATGCATCTAGGGTAAGACATGTTGACGGGCTGGCCCCCAGACCTGGTGTTTGACGTGGTAGTGGCCCCGGCTGTTTTGGCAGTATTTTTGTTAAAGTCGGAGGCTTGAGACTTCTGTGCGGGAGTCGACATGGCTGCTACGGGTTTGGGGTTGTAGGGTCTGAAAGTGGGACCGTGTTTTGGTGATATTTGGATGAGAAATAATATGTTGATGAAGGAAACCGAGAAAACTTCAAGAACTACCATTACATTCTTATAAGCACAAAAGTAATGCGTGAATTATATCTTGGTATGCTGTGAAAATTATCTTGGTCAACACTCGTGGCCCGCGTGACTTTATATTCCTTGCGCATGACGACTTTTCAGACACGGGTAGCTCTAATTCAATGCTTTTACAAAGATTCAAACGCACAATCCTTTTCAATACCGACAAATCCTTGAATCAAGCAATTTACTGGTCTTCTTAAAATCGGGTGGGCTTCAGTGGAATGCATTGTGCTTTCATTTTAAAGCGGCCCCCGATAAACCTCTCACACATGAGTTAAGTATACTGTTATTTGTTCTTCAAATTTGCATCTTCTAGCCAGACCATCGCGATAATCTTTTACATTGGGTGTCAAGATGTGGCCTCTTTTTCTCGTCCCGCATCCATCATGACTTGTACTCGAACATCCCACTTCATTCATTGGACTCGCTGCCGCCACTAAAAAGGGTACATCGGCTTGCTCACGCATGTGGAAGCATCTGCAATCCCCTCTAAATTGCCATGTCTGACTTATTTTGGCATTTGGTCTCGGCGCCTCCAGCCAATTGAACCAGGGATGTCAAGATCGCCACTGACACGCCATCGCCGATGCGCAGGATCTAGCCCGACTCCACCCCAACAAGCAATTAACTTTCTACATCGTTCGATTTTGCTGTGGCGTTTCTGTATGCAGGAGATATTGCTTTTGGAAATAGTTGCGGCTTTCAGTGCCGATTGCAACGCTTTTTTTTAACCGAGATTTTAGTACGGTGGGATGAGGAGACTGGTGAAGAATGACTGGATGAAAATAAGCCACTTTACGGGCACGAGTCAGCACCCACCGAGGTGGAGGTGGGGAATTTGAGCACACATATGGCTCAGTGATACTCTTCTGCAAGTTTTTGATTGAGAGGTACAAAATCCAAATCTAGAAGCTGTGAACAATGTGGGTGCACATACATTTGCCGGGTGTGTAAAAAAGAACTCATAAGCATACGTCTCTTTTCATGCACCTCGAATTACGTATTATTCGCTAGCCCATAAGCAGCAAAAAAAAAAACAAGTATCTAGAATTTTTTATACTCAATCACTAAGCATATCGAATTTCTAATATTCTCCATTAGGTTGTACCCGAAAAGACGATCTGTGGCTGGGATCGTCCACGTTGTCCCACGGCTTATTTATGCTGTGACTCCACAGTACGACCGACCTCATGTCAGATCGTTCTTCCACTGGCAAGATGCAGAAAACGTCATCAGGCTGCGGGCTGAAGAATATAGAAACAACAAGAGCCACCAGGATCCCCAAGGAATGTGTTTATAATTGCAAGCAATTGCTAATTTATTGAAGTTGAATATTTCTACAAACATGCTTCTCTGACTAACTGGATTTTCATTAGTCGCATTTCGCCAGTATTCCTAGGTGTTGAAGTTGTTCCATAAGCCACGATTGTTGATCTCCTTGGTCATATCCCCGTAATCTGCATCTTTGATTGGCAGATACCATGTTGCTTGATGCACTCCGTATAGATAAGAACTAACGCCCCTAAAATCAACGGACACATTACAGTATGTCCACTGAGAGGAATCGGAGCATGCAGGTAATAAATGGATACTGGTTGAGCCAATTTTTATTGGGAATGGAGACGTCGAAATGCCTGGATGCCAATACTGCACTGATGGTTGGACTGATGAAGGCTTTATTTGCACAAGGTGCCCGACTTAGCTCTATAGGGCTCTACAGCGCCGTGAATGGTCTTTGAATTTTCGAGGTGCTTGAAGAGTGACTAGAATATTGTTTGTATTATTCGTTGTGTCATAATTGGTGGCTGACGAGTATCTGATCAACGGACGAGAAATGAGATTGTTGATTTGCGCACCTAATATGCGCGTACTCCTAGTTTCAATGCCAGAGTTGGCGGAAAGTATCACTCCCAAGATATTTACTTCTGAATTTTGCCTGCTAAACTACGTAGGAAGATTGCTGGGCCATTCATCCGTCTAATTCGGCCGTTACAATTGTCCGAATCGTTCGTCCGGAATATTCGTCCGTCACAAGAATTCGTCGTAATTTTACGACACGACGCGACAAAATGGGTCCGTTCACCCGGAAATCGAAATATAAAAACAAACTACCTTAAACGTACACTTTGCATCAATAAAATCTCAATTGGACTTCAGGAATTCACTCAGGTTCTATTTTTACATTTGTTCTTTCCTTTTACCCTCTTTTTGCACGCACAATTGATCAAGTCACCGATCAAATCCATCAATCTGAATTCGACATCATGGCATCCGCTCCAAATGTGATTGTGGTCATAGGCACTGGAGGGATGGGTCTTGCCATTGCACGTCGTCTTGCAGGCGGGCGACGTCTGGTTCTCGCTGACTACTCAGACGAAATGCTTGACGAGGCTGTTACAAGTCTATCCCACACCGGACACCTCGTCCAATCTTGCAAGGTTGACATCACCAATTACGCATCTGTTACAAAATTGGCTCAGGATGCCGCCGCCGTGGGAAGGCTCGACGCGATTGTCCACACGGCTGGTGTTGGTCCGGCATTGTC
The DNA here is from genome assembly GCA_003031705.1 of Calonectria naviculata. Classification (NCBI taxonomy): domain Eukaryota; kingdom Fungi; phylum Ascomycota; class Sordariomycetes; order Hypocreales; family Nectriaceae; genus Calonectria; species Calonectria naviculata. The sequence goes on along the minus strand of NAGG01000784.1, from coordinate 27,560 downwards.
CAACACAAAGCAAATATATGACATCGATTTGCTGGGAACAGCAAACATCATCGAGGCCTTCCTTCCTTTTATCGGCCATGGGACCGCGATGGTGTGTATATCCAGCATCATCGGTCACAGTCTCGTCGGACAACTATCAACTGAGCTGGAGGAACACTTGAGGACGGCGCCAATTGAGGAGATTCTCAATCACAAAGAGCTGGACTTGAACAGCACGCCCATCGCGGCCTATGCCTACTCCAAGAGAGCCAACCACCTCCGTGTGCAGCACGCAGCCCATGCGTATGGAAAGAAGGGAGCTCGGGTGAACAGCCTCAGCCCCGGAGTAGTAATGACTCGATTGGCCCAGTCTGAGATGGACGGCCCCGGAGGGGAAACTGTTAAAAATGCAGTAAAAAGAAGCCCGCTGGGTCGTATCGGAAACCCGGAGGATATTGCTGGCGCGGTTGCCTTTTTGGTTAGCTCCGATGCATCCTTTATCACAGGTACGGATTTAATTGTAGACGGCGGACAATCAGATGGAGGAAGCATGTCGGAGGCGAAAAAGTATGGCCATGAATGATTATCACAGCATTATGGCTTTATAGTGGCATCAAGTTCGAGAATTACATAGCAAACTGGGCCTCTGATCTTCAAACTCCTGTTTTCAAACAATTCATAACCAAGATGTGACAAGCTATAGTGAGGCCCACCCAGTTTGCGCAACTCCCCAAAATCTTGCAACTCGCCACGGAGCTAGAGCATTTGGCACATTCTTTTATGTCCAAAATCCCTGCTTTTGTACATTGAGGTCATGCTTGAGGATGGAGTGAAGTGTCATGGGGGTGTATACGCATTGCCTCTTACTAAGCGCTAGGAGGAACTATCAAACAGCTTTGCAGCAGCCTAATTGGAGGCGCTTTGTCATGTCGTTGTAATGGTTGCTAGAAATCATTTGAAACAAGGGCAAAGGTCAATAAACGCAGTAAATAGGGTTTCTTGATAATTCGGAGATACCATCTACTGAGTGTTTGATAGGTAACAACCAAGAGGTTTATCAGCAGGAAATAGCAATGGAGATTGAACTGACCGAAGTTCAATTTCTATATATTGCTCAAGAATGGGGTGATACGCTCCATTTTATTGAACGATAGTGACGCGTGGCAAAAGAGGAGTTCGGGAGTGCAGTAAAGGTAGCAAGAGTAAGGTTTACTCCGCGGGTTGAATTGATGTCAACGTGCGCACATCGTTACCATGTAATGGAATTATTGGAATTCTTAGACCACAGTAAGATCTCCTGCTAGCATACTTGAACAGCTAGCCCGTATTGACAAATTCTAGAATAGAGCCTTCCATCATGTGCGTTCCTTCTTCCCCGAAACGGAATGTTCTGTGCAGTTGCCCCTCGACATGTGACAATAGGTGGCTCTGAAAATATTATCCATCGCCTTCTCTTTTGTAACGCCATTGTGTGGGTATAAACAACATGCTGGTCCTCGCGTTGTGCAAGTCCCGCCACCACACGAGATTTCGAGATGCTTTCCTCCTCCACAAGGGTCTGGAACGTCAAAGTACGAGTATTGGATGCACTCTCCGCCAGCTTTGGTGCATTCCCTGTGATCAACTGGCATGGCGACAACTGTGCAGAATGTTAGTCATGAAAACCATTACTGTTCCAAAGAAGCACATACTGGCCGCGCTGGTATTGACCCACGCCAGACTAGCTACTATTAGCTTGATCCACCTGGACTCTAGTACATCTTTTCTTACCCAAGAATAGCCGAAAGGAAAATGCTTTTCATTTTGAATTATTAATGTTTTCGATAAACTCGCAGTCAATGTTGGATTTGAAACGGGCCTGCGGAGCCAGTAGTTTCAATGATGATTAAAGGTGGATGTTTGTTGGCTATACAAGCTGAGGGGGTATTTGGTGTAGACAACCCAGAGAAGGTAATAGGAGAATAGTGCCTCATTTTATAGAGATAAAGCGGCACTTGTGAAAAGTTTGCGACCCTGCCGGTAGGCCACCAAGGTTGATTAAGTTAACCATGTCAAACCTTCCAAGGTGCCGCCTTTTTTTATCAACCGCGTTTGTGAAAAGCATAAATTATATCCAGCCTGACCTAGTTCTTTCCATGAAATTATCAGAGAAAGTGATTTTTGCCGCTTTTGGATCTACTCGTGGACTCTCTCCATGGTTTTTTATGTAGCATGACTTTCGGTTTCGAATCCCAATAGTAATTCCGAATGTACTGCCATTTAAACTATGTGTCTAGATAGGAAAAAGACAGTAGCCTTTGCCAGTGTCCCGCAGCAACTGGTAGATGCAGTTAGTGTTCGACATTAAAGCTTAGCCTTTGATTGTCCTGGCCAAACAAGCAGCCAACTTATTTCTCTGTGTGCAGAATCCTTTACCTATATCAAGTTTCGCTGGCCAACTGTGCTGGCGACCTTGTGTTAGCCAATTTCAAGGCCCAAAATGCATATGAAGCGTATCAACAAAGTATGTCTTCTCCTCCCTGCTGAGATGTGAGCTGGCTGCTGTGGGGCTTACCTAGCTCGCCCTAGTCACTCGATTAGTCTGACCACAGCACTGATAGTGAACCAAGCCAACTATCTGCCAATTTCCACAACGGTTCCGCCAATATGGTGAAATCATCAGACGAAATATGCAGATCAATCTGGAATTGCAGAATGTTTCCGATTCAATGTCAGTCAGAAATCCCTTGGTGATTTTGAGGTTGCAGTTCATCCATGAAAACTCAGGAACACACATTTAGAGGCTAGTAAGATTGTGATTCGAAAGGATTAAAAAAACAAGGCCCTGAAGCTTCAGCTTCTGAGTTCAAACGTCCGTCATCACAGAAAGGAAAGATCCCGTGCTATCTCGAAAAATTGAGAACCGCTGCGGATACCAGTTTTGCTTTTTGTGGGTCATAAAACCTCCTTCAATTGGTTATCTGCACATTCCCCGTGATTTGTGGAGTCGACAAGGCATCCAGAGCGCTTCTCTTTCGAGATAATGCGATATCGTCATCAGTCGTCAAAGCGTTGTAAAGTATAGACCACTGCAATATAGAATCGCAAAAATCATTTTCCTTTTGGTATTGAATTGTAGAAATAATACATAGTTTAGGCAGTTTCTTTACGTTGAAGCCCAAAACTCGACGTGCTTTTGCTTGGTTTTTGGGGCCGTCGTTCCCTCTTGTAAATAACGTCCACCTTTGTCCTGAGCAGTTTTCTAATCTCCTTCTGCGTCTTGCCCTTCAAAGCGTGAAATCCGTGGTTGCTCATTGGATGAAGAAGCCGGTTCTCGTCATGCTTGACAAAGTCGGCGTCCTGTGAGGGCCCTCCCAGGATGACGTCAATGTCTTCCCGAATTTGGTCGCAGAACTTGTCGAGCGGCAGGTCGTTTACATCCTCCCCAAACGGGTTCTCGATCTCTCGCCCAATGAGTGCAAGGCCTAGGATGATATAGGCCGCAAAAATGGTGGCCGGAATAGTGACCCAGTGAAGGGCGTTCCAGAGCTGAAATGGGAGGACGAGGATGTAGACCCATGTGATTTGCGCAATGGCGATGGAGTATGCTATAGGAAGCGGCGTGTTGAGAATCCTCTCGGTTCCAGTAAGTACATCGTTCATCTGCGAGATCACGGTAAGAGCCTGGGTTTGGTAGATGGTGATTCTAAAGGTGCCGTTGTTGATGATGCGCCTGATATAGACCGAGCAGTAACTGAGAATTTCCAGCGGCACATTTCCCAAAGCCTTGGTGGACTCCTTGACTAATTTCCGAGGGTTCGGTTCGGCCATGGGCATGCCCAATGCCAGTGCCGCAAGTCGTATCGCAGAAGGGTCCTCCCACTCCCTTATCTTTGCCTTGTCGGCAATAACCGAAAGGTGTTGCAGACGCGGATTCAGGTCGTCGTAGTGGGTGAATGGCTCCCACCTCAGCCTGTGCTTGAGGGCAACGGCGTATGTGACGAGCATGTTGCAAAATGTCACCTTTGCAAGCAAATCCTCGGACTTGTGTTCCTCGCGTTCGTCGGCGTGGATCCAGATGAGGCGGGCCAATGTTTGTGTGGAAAGGGCCAGCTGGGCCCAATATTTGCGGCCCTCCGCATATCTCTCATATGCCGTCGCGTTTCGGAAAGACAGTGATAAACCAACGACAAAACCGAGAACCGTTAATAGCACGTGGTTGATGCCGACTGCAGGTAAATGTTAGCTGCAACGTCCTATGCGTTGGAGCAAGCCAGCTTACGATTGTGAACAAAGTGTGAAATGCAACTAATGGCAGTCGCCCAGGCTCCTACAAACGCCAAAGGGAGGATCATGTACGGCGTCACACTGCCGTACAGCTGTAGGAACATGGGCCATTTGGAGTGATGGTCCAAGTCTCGAGGACCGATCTGGATGATGTGTTAGTGGCATACTGGTGTGTTGATCACGCAGGGCATCTCACAAAATAGAGGGCGAAGTCGTCATATTCCTCTTCCTCGTTGGTGGTGGTATCGAACTCCATGTCCGGCGGGAAGGAGTTGGTTTCATCTCGTCGGAGTTCCGCCATTGTAGCGACAGTCTCAGTACAAAGTAGTAGGGTGGAGAGAAGCTTAATGGCTAGCGTCTGTCAGAGTAGGATCGGCCCCAGACAGCCAACCTGCTGGAGCTCACACAGCGATGATTGACAGGAAAAAAACACAAGACAAGCAGTTTTCGGAAAGTAAGACGAGAATTGTGATATTTTAAGCAAAGATTGACCTTATCTGCGGATTCAGGTGCCAAAAGTCTAAGCCAAAAAATACGTGTCAGTGTACGCCGAGGCGGGGAGCATAATCAAAGGTTGGCTCGAGTGTTGCGTACATATTACGGCGTGACCAATGGGCCCTTCGTGAAGGTGTCTAGTTCGGCTCAGGCGACGGTGGAGACGCGCGATTCCCGCCTTGGCTGGCTCATTTACGCCGTCGTGGGATATCCCGGCTCGCGACTTGTGAATGGCCTCCATCTCCACAATTTCTTGGGCTTTTTTTCACACTTTTGCGCCCCATCATCGCCTCGCCTTGCCATGGCCTCTGATCGTCGTAACCTTATTCTCGGCCACCGATATAAAATCTTTCATTTTTCCCCCCTTAAGCCCTGTAAAACGTGCACTGACATGCGGCTTAGCCGTGTTGCTCTTGATGCTAACCACACCGACAAAAAATGGCCAGTCAGCGTTCAACAAGCGTATCTTCAGAAGAAGAAAGATAGAGAAGAAAAAGCCTTGAAGAGCTAATCAACCTCGCGAAGGTTTGCAAATGACTCGCGCCCGTGAAACAGTTACATCATCTCCCCCAACCTGGTGTCTCCTCCGCGAGGTTGATCGCTGCTCTTTCGTAACTTGCAAAGCGAAAAACCACACAAAGGTGGGGTCTGTGCGCTTTCCATCTGATCAGATCCAGATGACCAAGATGTATCACATCGCCGATCGATGCTTCATTCTTGTTCCGATGCATGTCTTCATGGTTTTACCGATAGCAGGGCTGCGACGCAATCGAGTCCTATCGGGAACATAAGTGAACTCACCCCCGTCATCCTCCGCTTTTAGCACATTGCTACCATGCAAACATCCACAGATCCCATGAGGCTCGAATCTCTGGCGATGAGTTCTCACCATCGACGTCGAAATAAACATTTTTGACACATCTTATCAGTGCGACAAAGCGAGACACTTCAGATCAATGGCTGGGGTGGGAATTGGCAGTCATCGTAAACTTTGCGCCAAAAGTGTTGGTGTGCGATTCTCATCAAATCTCCACCCAACACAAGGACTGCCAACGGGAACAAGACGATCGACTACCTCGTTGAATAAATATTTATCAAATTGCAACTCAAAAAGCCATATTATTACAAATGCATAGACATGGCGAAGCACCAAGAAAACACGAAAATACTCGAAGAGAAAATTATACACCAAAGATACCATTCCGCACATATGATCATGCCGTTCCGGTCTCATCCCTATTCCGTCGCCTTTTGCTGTTCGGACGCCTCGTTTTCTGTCTTTGCATCATCACCAGGCTTGGCGTCTTGTTTCCCAGCATCTTGTTTCTCATCTTCTCCGTTCTTGGATTTCTCTTCTTCGCCATTCTCATCATCCTTACTCTTGTCCTTTTTGGAGAACATCCCCATGCCCGGAACTTGGACTTGCCCCAGAGCCGACATTGAGGTCGGGATCTTGGGCATAGAGGGCACGTTTGGCATCTGAGGCATCTTGCTGGGTATCCAGTCTTTCACGCCCGCAATGCCTGTTCCCGCTTGCTGTGCGACGCGGAACAGGTGGTTCATGTAGTTGCGGCGCTCTGGGGAGTCGGAACCCCCCGGCTTGGTCTCCTCGAGTCCGCCATCATCATCTGGCAGGGGAACTAATGACGCAGCTGCAGCTATGTCAATGGGAGATTCATCGGGCAAGCCGTCCTGTAATTGGTCTTCGTTCGTTTCCGATGCCATCTTTTCCGCCTCCTCTGGCGACTTCTCGAGGATTTCCTTGGGGTCAACGTCCTTCTCGTCTCCGTCCAGTAGCTTTTTCTGGATCGAGGGATCATCAACAATCTCATCCTCTGAAAGAAACCATTCTTGAGCCAATTCGGCCGACTTTTCCAGCATGTTCTCATAGCCCGGATTCTTCTCGGGCTTAAACATACTTAAATGCGCCTTCATCTCGTCTGCGACGCTGGGCATGACGTGACGAGAGAAGATCTGATTGGCAGGTTGGTCTGCCTCCGGCACGGCACAAAAAGTGCGCTCGGGGACAAAATAGCCACCGCTCCAATATCCATTTTCGCCGAGAGAGCAGTAAAAGTCGTGAATTCCAATGCCCCTCAGCGCGCCCATGCGTTCCAGGCGGCAGCTCAGCTCTTTTTGCTTCAGCAGTGACCCGACAAAGGTGAAATGGTCCGAGAGCCATGCAAACGACTTTCCGACATTGCCACGATTGATATACGCAAGCCCCTGTCCGAGTGCATCCATACTCTGCCGATATCCTTCAACAACAGACTCTTTGTTGATGTTCTTGACGCTTCTCATCCCTTTCATGATGGCCTCTCGGTTCATGTATGCAGCGACACCACCCGCGGCGATGGCCCCCACGGTCCCAGTTCTGACCGCCACTAGCTGCCATACCTTCCACTGAGGGTCCCGTGAAGCTGAAACCGAGGTTTTCGCTGCATTTCGTGCACCGAGACGGGCGATGCTTGCCGGTGCGGCTGCAGAAAGGGCCGTCATAACGTTGAATACGCTGCTCACCTTTGAGTAATTAGAGAAGGCGCCATACACAAACATGGACCGTGCGAGACCATTGTATGGCGTGTCAAATGTCAAAATTCCCTGTATCGGAGGGAATATTGGGTCCTTTCCTGTGCTGTTTTCCGGTCTTTCATTGAGCGCCAGAAATAGAGTGTCGGCTGCGACAAATCCTCTTTGGATTGAATTAACCAAGTACCAAAGAATTGAGGAAGAAACCTATAACTTACCCCATGGAATGAGCTACCAGTATCACCCCGACGTCTCTGTCATTCGGGGGCCAAGGCTCCTTGGAGTGTGCCTTTCTGATCTCCATGACCCGCTCTTTCAGCCTATTTCCACTGTCGTTTAGATTTCATCAAAAGGGCAGGGGGTGGAAGGTTGCCGTACCATTCTAAAAATGCCTGAGTGGCCTCTGATAGCTCTCCTTTGGTCTCATATTGGGGATATACTACCGATTCCACGCGATCTTCGGGCAAGCGCTTGGCAATGGATCGCTTCAGATCCTACTGGGCTGTTAGAGAGACATCTCCCTCATCATGGAAAAAGATGACGCACCTGGGGGAAATTATGAAAGGTATTATCGGTCCCCTTGGTAGATTTCACATTAGCGCCCAGTATTGCATTTTATGGATGTGTCTTGTACCTTGAAACCGTGAATAAAACAAAGCAACAGTGTTCGCCCCATATTGTTTCAAGTCTAGTTTGAATAAATACGGAAACGAGAAAACAGAAATGCTGGTCTCGGCACAGAAACCTCAGCAGAACAAAATTCAGAAGACGATAGTTTTTACGGCATTTGCAGCATCAAATCTCCATGACGTTTTCGGCGTTCTTAGCCTGTCATATTCCAAGTTTCTTAGCAGCGAGATCGAGATGGGTGTGTGGCGATTTGCCTCGCCGGCCTGGCCAATGAGGCTACCCGGGAGCTCTGTGATCGTCGCTCACCTGCCCCACCCGAGCCAGGTGAAACAGGCCTTCATGTGAATGCCTCTGACGTAGCATCGCGATGATGGATGATGCTCATTGCTCGCTTTCTTATTGGCCACTTATTCGACAGATGCGACCACGGGGACATTTGTTGTAGGCGTCATAGTTTTGGCATCACCATTATTCCGTGTGCTACAAATAAAACCAGATAACGGAAAAGAGTAAAAAGTAAATTAAATAAACTATTGAAACGGTGAGTGTTGACATGATCTGAGATTTAGATGCTAATACAAAATCTCCATCGAGCGACGACTGCTGATGGTGGAGCACTGTCAATATCGTGGCACTCACAGGGGGAGGCGCATGGACAGGGCCATGGCTGCAAACCCTCCAGCTGGGACAAGCCACAAAGACTGCATTTGTCCTTGTGCAGCCCACACTGATAGAAGCATCGCTGAGTCCGTATTGTCATACCATTGACCAACACTTCCCCAGTTAATCCTGCAGATCCAGTTAGTGGTCTCCACAGTGGCTTGCTGGGGTTCTCCCGCCCAAATCATGGTCTTCGTAACTATTCCCCAATACACGACGTGTTCAATACACTAGGTCCCAGTGTCTAATTTTTAACTTCAACTTCCCGATAGAGGCCTCAGGGTTTGGTATTGGTTTTGCGGCTGGTGGTGTTTCGTTGAGCGAAAACCAGATTGAGTCGATACTCCTTGGACGCACTACCAATTTTGATATTTGGCTGCAAACTGGCTGTCTCCTATTCATTGCTTGCTATCTCTTGCAACGATAATGACCCCTGGAAAAACCGTTAATGGTGGTACGATTGGCCGTGATTGGCGGAATGCCCGATATCGACCCCTTCGGAAGCAATTTATCTGAATACACCGAGCGAGTCAATAATGGCTGACCGTAATCGCTCCGGACAACGAGCAGCGTCGGTTTTATGTCTGTTTTCTAATTAGTCGTGCTCCTACACCTTCCCAATGGCTATGTGGCTGTAAACAGCCACCTGAAGTCCGCCAAGAAAGCGTCGCTGTGATTGGCCTAATGGGGTAAGTCAGGACGGATCCTGATACGATTGTCGTGAAGCCATCGCAGCCTCTTCTCTGACCGTTTACGCCCTAACAACCAACAGCCCTCCCGGGACCCCTGGCTACGGGACGTTGTTCAGCTCCCAGCAGGGGAAACCAGCAGCGGCAACGTAATCCAGCCGACGCCACCAGCGGTGATAGGCCTATTCAATCGAGAACCGCCGAGGCTACGCGTGCTAGCGTGCCCTAGCGCCCGCAATGGCGCAGAGCCCTCGCCGCAGCTTCGCGAATGGCGTCGCAGAATCTTCGGTTAACGGGCAAGGGTGCCGTGGGCTAGATGTCGGCCCTGGGAAAATACGCGAGGGGGCTTTATCGGCTGGGCGGTCGCTGACTCGACGCTGCCACATGGCTGGCGGGCCCATGACATGCGTCGCCAACCACTTGGGTGGCCCTGGGCTGACCCAGATCCACGCGTTGAGGCTCCGATGATCGCCGAAGCTGCGAAAAAAATGGGTTGATGCGAAGACGTGATTCACGTGAGGCTGAAGGGTGTGTGTGGGGGTGTTGAAATGTGCCTGATTTCCCGTCAATTTTGCATGGCAGCTGCATTAAGGGGTGAAGCATCGAGGCCTGCTGGACTGGAACAAACCGAGGCCCTTGTTGACGAGTCCGCCGCCGCGCATCTAATCGAAGAATCGGACCCCGGAATTGTGGGCATGCGAATCCTAGGACTTACATATGCGGACAGCTCCCTTTCCCACGCACGTTTCTTTTGCCTGGAGTTCGGCGGTGTCCGTCTCCCATCAACAGCAGTAGCAGCAGAAGGCCTTGTCCTTTGCCAGCAACCATGTCTGCTCTTATAACGGAAATGTGGGCATGGTATGCCTTGACCTGGTTCGTGGTCCTGGCGCGAATGTGAGTTCTCGATCGCTACCCCGGATTTCCGCAATGGCCATTGACCGATTCGCCGTCTAGGATATCCCGGAGGATGCTGTACGGCTCCTTCAAGGGCATGCTGGTCGATGACTACCTCATGTTCTTTGCCATGGTACGAAGCTCTATTCACAAGCAAAGATGATCGGCACTAGCATTCAGATATGCTGACTTCCAGTAGCTGTCCTACACGGCGTTGTTGGTGGTGGTGGATATCTTGACCTTTGTGCCAACGAACTTGATCAACCCGGCGGACAAGACCGTCGTCCTCACGCCCGAAAACATTAAGAAGCGGCAATATGGATCGAAACTCGTCATTGTCACGGAGCAAACGCAAATGTTGACCATATGGGCAATCAAGGGCTGTCTGCTGCTAATGTACAGCCGACTAACGTACGTTGGATAACCTGCGTGGAGCCCTGGCAGAGACTAACTGACATGTCACAGCACGAGTCTGAGACAGAACCTGCTTGTGAAGATTGTGGCTGGATATGTCGTTGTCGGATTTATCCTCATGGAGATTTTGTTCTTTGCTGCATGGTGCCGGCCTTTCAGCAATTACTGGAAGGTTCCTCCAGATAACCGTACGCAAAACCTGCCCGACTCGGCTGGCAGACCACAACTGACGAGTGCGTATAGTGAATTGCTCCGCCGAGACGAACCACATGATTACCAACGCCGTCTTGAACATCTCTTCCGACGTTATGATTATCGCCATCCCGATGCCCGTTTTCTTGGGGTCACAACTAGCCCTAAAAAGAAAGATCATCCTGTGCGGCGTCTTCGCGCTAGGGGCCTTTTCGGTAAGCCTTGGCACCAACAACCCTCCCGATAATTTATACTTTGACTACGGTTGTGTGACAGAGCAGCTAGCTAATGCTTCTGGAATAATTAGATCCTGGCGGCGATCCTCAGCAAGGTCTACAGCCTGGGCGATCCCTACGGCACCGACTGGATCTACTGGTACATCCGCGAGGTGTCCACGTCCATCATCACGGCCAACCTGCCGCTCACCTGGACGCTCCTCCAGCGCGTCTTTAGGCTTGGATCCTTCGCCGCCAAGTACGGCAAGTCTTCGGCCCCGCGCACCGGCGAGGCGACTGGACGGATCCGATCCACATACGGAAACCTGACTAGCCACAACCGCGATGTGCACAAGTCCAGAAAGGGAACCGTTCACGAGCCAGACCTGAGCCCCTCGGAGAGCCAGGAGCAGATCAACAGCGGCTACGGCATCCCGTTGACGATTTACCAGCAAAAGGAGGTCCACATTACGACGGAAACGCTGGAGCCAAAGGATGGAGAGTCGTCGCCGAGAAACGGGACGCAGAACGGCCTCACATTTTCCGTCAACGACAGCCCGGCCGGGAGTTTGAATGGGGACAAGTCTACTGGCGAGCCCGAGCTGGGCGTCGTCACCAAAGTTTTCCGTGGATTGTAAACACGGCTAAAATGGGTGCATTCACATTTGTGAATAGTGGCCTCGAATGCTCGGCATTTGCCAGCCCTGCGCAGTATAGAAGAATTGTAATTAGATGTATTCAACACGACGCTCCAGAGCCCTGCCGCCTGAGCAATAGACATAATTGAGCAATCACCATGACGCAGAATGCCACCAGAGAATCCACCATGAAATGCAGTGTACGGAGGCCAACCTTGCGCGAATTTCGCTCCATGTGCATGACTCGAGGCTGCGGGATTGCACAGCAGCCCGATTCCGCATGGAGCAGCGCGTACCGAGGACCCTGAGCTAGGGACGGGCTTGGAGCAGCCGGGCCCGCTCCCCCCACCATCCGCAGCCGAAGCGAACAAAGCGATCAGATCATGCAAGGCACTGCAAGGGCAGCAGCAGCCTTGTCCCGGTGCCAGAAGCAGCCTGCAGCTTCCATCGAAGGCTGCTGGGACCCGCCCATCCCAGCGCCGACGTCGCGCCTTGGGTGCGCCGCTTGGCACTTGCGCGGCCGGCAGCGAGACGAAGCCGCACAGCAATGTGCCTAGCCTCGACAGGCTGTGCAACGGACGGCAGCTTGGCTGTTTTAAGTTTCAGGTGCGGATACATCCGTTATACACATCATGCTCTAGTCGGGCCTGGACTACGCTGAGCCGCTCTTGGTGATTGAACGGGTCGCCTTCCGTGATGAAACTGGGGCGGCTCCCCGGGTTTTCCGGGCCGGAGACGGGCATCCGAGTTGCCGGCGAGGAAAAGGCTATCGATCTCACGAACCAGACGTTTGCGCTAGGGCCCTGCTCGCTAAGCTGCCAAAATTATTTGTGGTGCCAGAGCTGCCGTCCAGGGCCAATCTCGAGGGACGCCGTGTTCGGAGCTTGGCGGCGTCTTGCCAAGTCCCCCATATGTGGATGTTATGCGCGGCTCCCCGATCGTGTGTCGCGTGATCAATCTGGACCCTGCATCTGTCTTGCGCGTACCTGTTTGGGAAGGATATCTTTGACGGTAATTGATACAAGTCAGACAAAGCTGATGAAGCTTTACGTACAGGAATGGCCACACCGGCGAGCAAATTGAAGTCTTTCGTGTATCCCCATCAACCAGATTACTCTGGAAGATTGATGCAAGGTGCCGGTGGGGCATTTAGTCATAAACTCGTCTGAAAGTGATATAACAAGGGGTCTTCCCCTCAAAATGGGAAGGACGCCAATTCAGTCATCAACATTCCCAACAAATCCTGAGTGATGGTGTGTCCCTCAGCACGTTCAAGCATCAAGGGAAGATATCTTGGGTTTTTAAAAATCAAGTTTTTCAACTTAAGATCAACGTTATGTGACTTCCTTTCTGAAGTAATCAATTGACCGAATCTGTCGACATGCATTGCTTGTCAGAGTGAACCCGTTACTGATCAATCCTGACAAGTATCATCATCTCAGCGACGGAAGAAAGATCTGATTCTGCACTTTCCAAGTGGTTTAACTGCATAAAACCTTTCCATTCATCTAGCCTGTAATATTATACAGTATCAAATACATGGTGTCGGAGTATCAATGAAAGATTGGTTGATTACATGGCATGTGACTAGCAACCAGCAAAATTTAAGAAGCGCACCCTGTTAAGCAGTTTAACGCGACCAGGTTCATTATCTCCATTGTTCTTGTAATTGATGGTTACATTGAAATCTAGTATAAAGATGGCCATTTCCAAATCAATATTTCAACCCGGCAAATGGTCATTCATGGTCTGTAATCTAGAGATAACAAACTTGCCTAATTATCGACCAAGCTAGAGCCTGCAGATTTCAAATTTGTAACAGTTATATTGAAACTCGAACCTCTCCTTGAAATTTCATGGACTAAATGTGGAAAGAAGCACTACTGATGGATGCTTCGAGGAATTGTTTCACACGAGGCTTCACATTGTCCAGAATTACGATTGAGTCATTCAATTTCTGCGACATAGCGATAAAAGTGAAGCTAGAGTTTTGTACTCGAATTTAACATTTATTTGGTTATTTACTCATAATGTATCTTCCCGGCGGCCATAGACGCCACCTATTAATGACCCAACTCTGCCAAGACTAAACACGTACCTTTTATTGACCTATCCTCTCCAGATAATCTCCATAACAAGAATGAATGTCATAGGGTTTGCTTCGAACTTCACAATGTCGAACCGATCATCTGCAAGCTTAACTGTGTCCTTCCAGTACGAGGCAGGGTGCTCCTCGTTGTTGAACAGAGCCATCATTCTGATGTCTGTCGACGTGCCCATTTGCTGAATCGATCGGGGCATAACCTCGCCTCCAGCGTCCTTCTCCTTACCGACGTAGTCGATGAAGAGGATACGAGTGCCTGGCTTCAGCGAAGGTCGGAGTGCCTGAAGAATCTGAATGGACTCCTTGGCGGGCCAGTCGTGGAAGATCAGTTTGATGATGATCACATCAGCCTCCAGGGGCTGGGGGTTGAAGAAATTGTGCGGCATAAACTTGACCCTCTCCTTGAGCTCAGCGGGGATATTCTTGTCAAACGACACTTGCGCCTTGGGTAGGTCCTGGACGGTGATATTGAGGTTGGGGAATTTCTTGGCCAAAACAAAGGCGTCATGGCCGCCAGAGCCACCGAGCTGTTCAAAATGTCAGCAAAAATTTCAAAATAAAAGCAGCAGATTTCTCTAAGCTCGCCAGACGAGGTGACACGTACATCCACGACCTTGGCATCCCCAAGTGCCTTCCAGTCCAAGGCATTCTCCACGATGGCCTCAAGCCCGAAAATATCCTTTATAAAACTCATGAATTCAACAAACTTGGTTTGGCGCCAGCCCTTCTTCTCTCCCTCGCCGTGGTTCTCTAGCAACTCCCACGAGTTGGTGAACTTTCCGCCATAGGTGCCACTGCTGTGGAACAGGGAGAAGGCCGTTTCTTTCATGTCGGTGGGCAGTTCCTTCTTTCCTCGGACATGTCTGTCCAGAGCCTCGTTCATAATCATCAAGGGAGGACCGGCGTCGTCGAGCAGACAGCTGACCTGGGCGCTCAGGCCTTTTGAGTGGACAAATGCGGCTGAGCGTGACGTGTGCTTGATGCGGACTGGTGTGGCGCCCACGTCGACATAGTCGAAGAAGCGAAGTGTTGTTGCGTGTTCAATAATGCGCTTGGCGGCCTCGTACGGGAGTTCCACATGCTTGGCAATTTCTTCATAAGTGGCAGAGCCATCAAGGGGCACGGCTGACCAGAAGTCAAAGTAGTTTAGGAGGTTGAGAGTGGCAACATCCGGCATAATCTGAGACGATTAGTTTCATTCGGCATTCATTCTTAGGCAATGAGGGGTTGCTTACGCAGTGGGCCCAGTTCATGACGCTCTCGGTCGGGCCTTGTGAGAGGTACCACAAGTCATTGATGGAATCCGCTAGCTTCTGGCGCAACATAAACATCTCGGCCGTTAGACCTGCATAGCTGGGCGGGCTGTCCGCAGCGAAACTGGGCTGGGGAATGTTCTTCTCCTTGAGCGCAGCAGCGAATTGCTGTGTCAGCTCATTAACCTTGGCAGCAAGGTCAGTGAGGGTGGTGCTTTCTGCCGCCATTTTGAGTTGTGGTGGTTCGAGGGGGAGGAGGATGGAGAGGGCAAGTGTCGCGGCTAAAACCAGCTCTCAGTACTCGAGGAAATAACCCCTCTTATGAACTTTGCCGTGATCCCCGATTGATAAGATAATCATGACGACCTACCGTACACATCCCGACATCGTGGGGGTAGTGAAACATGCCGAGCCCGTGATTACCACGGCATTTTCCCAGTTGGTGCCTAGCAGTAAGCGGATCCAGCCTTAATGCAGGGCTACCGGCACCAAACAGTGGCCCAGTGGATGGCTTAGGAAGGAGGCTAAAGCACAATGACGACTTGGCAACAATATCATCTTATCAATCGGTCGCTGGGAGTGATCATCACACCCTCTGGGAGGACCTGCGCTAGCAATTAACCATAATATCTGGGGTGCCGACCACGCCGAATGGGCCCTGCTGGAGCTGGTCCCCGCCTCCTCCCCACCGAGGATGCCATGGCGTCTTCGGCGGTCTGACCCGATGGGATTGGATGCATCACCCCACCGGGGGGGACAGTGGCGACTCGCACCAGCCGCATCATGGGATTCATATTTAACCGTCGTGAGGTATTTATCAGGCGCCCTGTAGCCTCCCGTTGCCAGACTGTTCGGCACTTTCCCCCACGTGGGGCGATGCGCTCTCCCGTGCTTGGCTGGCTAACCACTTGCGACGTGGTGCTGACCACGACCGAGAGAGGCCTGGACGAACCGTTCGGGGAGTTGACCGTGCCGAGTCCTCGTATGGTTTCATTTGTCGCAATGTTCCGTAGATTTTCTGGGTCTCTGTTACCACCATACGGTAACAACGGGCGGCGATCTAGCATCCATGAGGGGCCCAATGTAACGACGCACCGCTCCAAAACCAGGATTGTGCCCGCCAGAAATTGGCGAGGGATTCGGCGCTGCTCCATAAATTAATGGCGCTGCTGCGCTGGGAGACTTTTGGTCTCTTGTTTTTTTTTTCTCGTGTGGGTTGACAACCAGGCCACGCTATGAAGACTAGCAGGGATGGTTTGAAGTCAAATGTCAACCTTGAGAGGCGGATGATGCCCAGTCGATCAAAAGTGCCTCTAACTCGTAGCATTCGTGCCAGCAACTGCTAGGCGGTACTTGCGGAAAGTCAAGTAGGACCGGGATATGGAGGCTCTGTTGCATCTTCTCCATAGTAAACGAGGTGGATGCCGTTTTTGTGTATCTGGCACTTCCACCTCTTCGGCGCAGGGCAACAAACAAGGTAGTCTCCCGATAAAGCATCCCTTTCGCTGCACTATACTCTCGGCTCGCCTATGCTACTTTCATCAATTGGCCGATTAATAAGCGAAGAATGGACCCGTTGGCACTGCGAAATTGTACTAATCAAGGAAAAGAATTGCCGGCGGATTGCGAAGCATACCATTCTCCCAGAGTTGCTCTTGTCAAGCCCTGATGCCATTTTATAACCGCCATGTCTAGAATTTTAATGACACCTGCTGATTGGGTAGGTCTTATGCGGCTATAGGCAATCCTCCCTATCGTACCAAGCAATGACTGGTGCAGCCAAGATGCCGATGGTATCTGGCCGTACGCAGATCTGCCCTCAAAAACATCGGGCCAAGTCCCGAGTTCTGTTTATCCTTGCTATTATGCATAATCCACCCGATACTACCGTAAATTGTCCAGTCTCGCCCCCCCTCTGGCCCCCGCATGATAGGCGAGTAATTTCACGCTATTACTAATTGCCAAAATGGAGAACACCCACCCGATGTCGGTCTGAGTTCATCTTCGTTGAGGCACCCGTAAAGTGATCACTCAGGTGCGGCAGTGCTATTGAGCCCGCGGACTGTGGATACTAAAACGTCTGATTTCTTTCGGGATAGCCCTCCCTTGAAAAATAGCAGTGGAGATGAGCCTCGTTGAAACCAAATGTGTTGTGGAAACAAGCCTTTAGTGGCTGCTATCTGGTCGTCCCAGGCGTGGTCAGGCCATCTCCTTGGCGGCATGGCAGCAGGGGGTATCAAATCATCGGAAAATAAGTGCCGAAGTGAAAGCGGAAAAGCGGCTTGGATCCATTTGACTAATGAAATATGACAGATGAGCCCAGCCGAAACCAGACATCATCAACGGCACCGATGCAAATCCACTGTCTTTTCGAGGGGCCACATTCCGTCATCGAGCTAACCCCGGTCTCTTATCATCATTTGCTGACTACTGTGATGAGTTTGGAAACGGATGGAGCCAAATCTATCACGCAATGCAGAAAAAGATATTTGTGCCAAATAAAAAAACGAAATACAGTCAAAACTAAATATTCTCTATGACATAAAACAACAGTATTATATTGTCTCTTCCTCAGTGGTCAATTATGTGCTTATTTCCGTGCTGTAGATAAACATCTAGATTTCTATTCACAAGACATGCCGACATATCCGAGTATTTCCGCCCAAATAGGAATGTCGTAAGATGTTCAACCGTCGGGTGCTACTAGTTTAATGTCCGCGGTGACGAAACCAGTTCGATGTCCGCTGCACCGGCATTGCTCCGGTTTCGTAATTAAAACAATGACGAAAGAATCCCATGGATGCAGGATAGCAGCTTCACCTCTTTCATTTTTATCAACATCCTGTCTTTACCGCATGCGTAGAATGTTAATCTAAATTTATAGTGTAAACAGACTAAAAATAAAATACACAAAAACTGCAACAAACTACAATTCGACGAGTGAACCGTAAATTTGGTCACGGCTCAATAGAAACAACGAACAGAAAATGTGTAAAGAGTCCGTCCCCACTAACCTGTGCATGATAACAACGGACAGGTCCACGAGGACTTGGACTAGATTTCATTTCCATGGATTTCTCGCCCTAGTCCGGATAGTGCCCGCTCATGAGATGTGCCAGCACTTGCTGCTTGCTGAGTTCCACGTACTTTGGCGGCTGACCAGGCGCTGCCAGATTGAATACTCCGCTGTATGTGAAAGGCGTTTCAACATCAATGTCATCATGATAATACTCATCGCTATCATCATCCGTAGAGACCCATTCATCTTCGGATGTTTCCCCTTCATGTACCAGTTGACTGGAGCTGTCCGTAGCTTCATTCTCACCTTCACTATGATCCGGCTTTTCAACACATGTCTTTTTGTGCATTTTCCAATCCTGCTTCTGGTGCTTCGTTCCACAATATGACACCTCTTTGCACCTCGTGCATCGCTTTGCATCCTTCGTCGTGCCACACACCTTGCATGCCAGGGGCTGAGGCGAGCTGCGACACTGAACAAGACCGCCGCTGAGCCCATTGATGAGCTCCTTTTCAGCTTCGTACAAGCATTCCCAGGCACCGCAGTGTGGATGGACCGCTATGCGAATCCAGCTGTTCTTGGGGTTGCGACAATGGTCGACTGGGATCGGAGCAAATGTGCAACTAGGCTTTCGACAGGTGACGCATCTAGAGCCACAAAGCGCTATACAAGCCGCCTCGTGCTGTTGTGCAACGGATTTAATCGTGGATGCAAAGATCTTGCCAACTCTCAGAGCTTCGGCCGGGTTCGGGGAGGGGTCCTTTAGGATGGCTTGAGGAACAACATGGTCAAAATGAATTTCCTGACTAGAAGGGTTTTCCGGGAAGGTGAACTTGATTCTTGCTGATCGCGTAGCCATGTTGCTGTGACGGACTCTGGGGCGAAAATGGCAAGAGCAATGCACTTGGATATGTGTCAGGAATGCCAGAGGAGCCGCTCCTGGCGTTGTCGTTATCTTCCCCGCTTCGGCACATGTGACTCGTTATGTCATACATTGTGTATTCGGGCGAATCGATTCAATAACCTTTCATTACTTCTAGTGTTATGTCTAGCAGTTCAAAATGCCAGATGATGGTTGCATGATATCCCAGTGCCAAGACGGTATGATCAGACCCCGGCACTACCCTTTGTCGTTTATAAATTTTTGAGTTCAACTACTAATTGAATGGTAATTTAAAGAAAAAGCTGAGAGAGGGAGGATTCGGAAAAGGTTTTCACAGACTGTGACACAATTTTGCTTTTTATAAAACGAGCGCGGTTTTTCATTGGCTCTCCATCCTGGCCGGTTTCTGTCGCAACGTTTGTTGTTTTTGCCGAGATCTTACTAATATGCTCCATCACATACCCAAGTCAATTTACTGCGAGCCTTTATTTCTGCGGTTTGTAGGGTGCTCATCGTTGCTACCGGTTGTCTATATTGATGGTGGGCCGTTCTGTCACAGCTGGACTAAATTCGACAGGCCGGTTAATCTTCACAATTACGGGGCAGTCTTCCGCCCATCAGAACAACTCGAGCGTATTGTGCACGACCAAACTATCAAGTTGCTAAGAGCAGCGGATTCCAATTTCTCTCGTGTAATGGTTTCTTGATTCGGATCAGCTTTTTCCATATGGAGCCGGATTGACGTAAGAATCACAAGATTCGTAAGCAATAGTCAATTAGCATTCAAACTGCATCCAAAGGGACTTTAGTCAAGGATGTGTGTGTGATCAAAGCTGTGCGACACGTGTTGTCAGACTGGAAGCAAAAGGTCCGCCGCATCTACATATAGCCGGTATTTAACAAACTGCCCATCCTCCTGAACCTCCGCCACAATTTCCCTGGCCTCTCACCAATTGCTCCTCGTTTCATCATTTATTCACTTGGATCAAATATAGCTCATATCGCCCAACATACAACATGCGCAAGCACTGGGTCGTAGCAATCACAGCCATCGCATATGGCGCTCAGATAGCGGTTGCCCAGTTCGCAAATTCAACGGTAGCTGTGCAAGCTTTCGTCTGCTATACTGCTCGCATTGTTCGCACCCTTTTGGCAATCGGACTAGGTGCAGGTGTGGCGTTGAAAATTTGTCTTCCGTGGTTGC
Source organism: Calonectria naviculata (assembly GCA_003031705.1). Taxonomy (NCBI): domain Eukaryota; kingdom Fungi; phylum Ascomycota; class Sordariomycetes; order Hypocreales; family Nectriaceae; genus Calonectria; species Calonectria naviculata. The sequence continues at coordinate 7,496 of NAGG01000784.1, read as the reverse complement.
ATGGACGGAACCCACCATTTTCTTATGACACTTCTGGCTTGTACGGCTCGACGGCGGCAGAAAGAACGGAAAACACAAAGGAGGAGTCCGCCAAATTATTTGTAATCACTCAAGTCAATCTGGCCTTTACATCTACTCAAAGTTCTCCATTCCCGGAAAAGCTTACCAGTCACGTTTTTGACGAGCTTTAGCCGTCATAGATCATACAGTCAATTTGTCCCTCCGCCTGAAAGCCTGGATTCACAGGTTGTCGCTATCAATACACAAGGGCTCTAAGTTTAGAACAGCATCTCGGCGTATACAGTCGGTGTATACTGCAATCACGGTGCTGATAAAGATGGAATCTTTCTTTTGCATAATTCTGAGGGTCAGGACTGGTTCAGAAATCTTCTATAGCTTTTGCATCGCAGAAAGAGGGTGGTGCGGCAATTGGAAGCATAATCCACGCGGGGCAAGAATGGCTGGAGAATTGCAGTAAATAGAAACGAAAATTGTATCTAACTTGCTATCAAGCATTTTTCATCTTCAATACACGGTAGCTGAATGTTTACTAGACTACAGGTTTATCGTTCCCTAGCCACAGAATTATATGCTCAGGTGGTGGGTTCCCAACAAGATCTTGGGGTTCCATTTAATACCTGTAGATATATTTGAATCGTTACCAAGGCTGTTAAACTACGCCGCCCCGAGACATCTTGACATTACATAGTTCACTGGTTAGAGCAAATAAGCTCTTGATTCCGATACGGTCAGGTGTCAAGGTCTCTCTTTGCAAGTGGCCATGTGCCCACAGCGGTTAGAAAGACGGTGGAGCGGCGCACTCGTCTATCAAGATTGTCCCGTGGCGGGTTATCCGGATTAATGAGTGCACCGTTTCGATTCCGCAATCGGCGTTGGCTCTCGACAAAAAATCAACAGACGACTACCAAACGATCGACTGCGCGCGACGACTTTCCTGGACCCCTGGATTAACCCTTCGGGGGTATAGCCCAAATACTTCTATGAAGTTGACACTTTTTTTAAGGATCGTGCGCGTACGGAAGATTTAAATTGACTATTCTTTTGGTCGATGCGAAATATCGATGGCCAAACCTTTTGTGTCGAAGCCTAATTGTGACGGCTGCCTACCCTCTGGACGCCGAATGCGCTTGACTCCTTTTTTCTTCCTTTTTCTCAACTAGGCATACATGACGATGTTTCGAAACCCAAGATGTCATACTCTCAACAGGAATCATAAAATGTACCCGATTAATCATGCATGCACACTACACCGGTTTCACGAATAAAATTCCACAGAATTGCTTTTTGCAGAGATCAGCTCTGTGGCTAATCGGTAGATAACGAACCAGGATGACCATTTCCGTTTTATGCAGCATGATTGACACAATGGGAGGCCGGAGCTTCCAATGTTGCTCTATGGTTGGCTGCGCATCCCTGCGCGTGACCCAAGCCATGCAAAGCCGCGCAAGTGGAGTCATGACACGGCACGTTCTGGGGCCTCAAAGCACTCTTGGCGAGGTTCACAGAGTCCAGTACCTCGCCAAGATCAAAGTGCCAACGATTAACCGCCTCGATGAGCACCCTATTAAGAAACACGGTCCTGGAGACTGCTGGCTGATGAAACCCGCCCAGTTAGGCATGATTGCTATGCCTTCAAGGGCCTCTGCCATGGAATCAGCCAATGTTTTCAGCATGCTATATGACAGTGGCGCGCCAAACAAGTCTCGATCGATGAAGGCACAGCTGAAAAGCTGCGCTAGTAGCTTGTGCAGCACACTAACCAGTCTGCATTATCAGGCTGGACGTGAAACGAAACGTGGCGCTCTCTGTCTTACTCACTGTAACCAAGCCAATAAATAGAAAGACCTCGATTGCCGTTTTTTTGCGCCTCTCCGTTTCCCTCACCGCTGCAGCTTGTCTCAAAGTTGTGTCGCCCTTTGCAGTCATCAGCCTCTCGCACAACCGTGCGACCGCCCTCATCATGGCATCTTCAACCGACAACTCGGAGCGCAAGGTAGCAGATGAAACCAACATCACGAGGATTGACGAAGACACGGTCGCTCTCAAGCCGCGATTCGGCTTTTGGTCGCTGCTGTGTTATCAGATTGCTTTTGCGGGGTCATGGACCGCCTACCTCTTCTCAATCGGCGTTGCGGTGGATGTCGGTGGCCCCGTAAGCTTTCTGTACGGGACCTTGGTGGTCGGCTTCTTCCAAATCCTCACGACATTGTCGCTCGCAGAGATGTCTTCGGCCTGGCCACATCCCGGTGGCGCATTGTACTGGATCATAAAGCTTTCGCCCGACGGCAGAGGCCCGCTTCTCTCCTTCTTTATGGGCTGGACGAACGCGATTGCATACACTGCAGCTCTGGCGTCAAACGGATTTGCTTCGACCCAAGTAGTGACGGCCCTCATCACGATTTTACATGGTTATGAGTGGCATCGCTGGCAACTCTGTCTTATCTACTGGGCCTTTTCCCTCACCTTTATACCGATCACCCTTCGGCCGGCGTGGCTACCAGCTTGGAGCTATATGGGAGCCATATTCCTGATGGCAATGCTTGTCCTCACGGTTGGCCTCTGGGGATCGCACATCCAGCCCCAATCCGAAAAGTTTGTCTTCACGGAGTTTATGAATAATTCAGGCTGGTCTAGCTCCGGTCTAGTTTTTATACTGTCGCTTGTCCAAACCACCTACGCCCTGACGGGTATTGAAGCTGCGGTCCACATGTCAGCCGAGACGAAGAGACCGCATCGCGACATCCCTCTCGTGTTGATATCCTCGGCGTCCTTCTCAATAATGAGCTGCTTTTGTTTTGCAATTTTGCTGCTCTTCTCCCTGGGCCGCCTCGACGACCTCGTAAACTCGTCGCTCGGCGAAATCTACCTTCAGCTATACGTCAACTCGGCCGGCCGTGCAGGTGGTCTGGCAGTCGCCACGATTCTGTTGCTCGTCGTCAATTTATTTGCTGGCTCACAGACGCTTGTCGCTGCTTCCCGAATCGTGTGGGCACTTGCCCGGATAGGATGGGTCCCTCATGCGCCCACTTTCGCGGCGACAAGCTCGAACACGGGTGCGCCAGTCAATGCAACGCTCCTCACGGTGTTTATCAGCATGCTTGCCGGCCTTCTATACATCGCCAGCGACACAGCATGGAACGCCATCGTCAGTTGCACTGTTGGCGCGTACCAAATCACGTACTTTGCCCCGGTGATCCTCCTATTGATTCGAGGTCGCTCCAGTTTACCCCAGCGATACTTTAATCTTGACAAGATCCCTGGCCTTGGATACGCGATCAACATCATTGCCGTCCTATGGGGGGCTCTCATTTTTACTATTTCTTTATTCCCCGTTTACCTACCCGTTACGAGTGTGACCATGAACTATTGCATCGTTGTATTTGGTGCGTGTGGGCTTTTTTTGGTAGTCTTTTGGGTGTTCTATGCCCGGCGCAGGAGTAATATTGCGGGAGCAGAGATGCATTTTGTTGATATGCTCCATTAGCATGAAACTCCTGGCATCCCGCTGCAAAATCGGAGGATGGATAGCTAGGTAAACCCATTTCCAGGTATTCTAGATCTGGATGTGGATGTCTGGTTCCCGGAATGGGTTTGGCTGTTTGCAATCGAATGCCGTTTCATCTCCATTCTGATATAACCCTAACCCTAAACGAGCAGCTCTTGTTTTCGGTGGAGTCTTGAGTCCCGGAGAAATCCCGAACCCCAGTCGGTATTACACCGAGCCGTAACCATCGGAAACATCCGAATTTGGGAACTATAAAACGCTGTTATGACTAGAATGTTCATTTTGCATTGAAGAAGCGGTAAGAATGTTAGTTGGCGATCTCTTTCATGTGGTAATATAACACAATCGTCGAGATATTTAGCAAACGGCCATCAACTAGACGGGTCTCAATTACCCTACAGAAACCATGCGCATCGGGATTTTAAAAGGCAACGGGATTGGACCGGAGATTATCAAATCCACTCAAAGGGTGCTGGAGGCTACCGGTATCAAAATTGAATGGGAGGATATTTTGATCGCGGACGAAGCGATTCGGGAATACGGCCATCCACTTCCACAGGAAACAGTCAATCGTCTCCGCGCTGTTGGCAGGACCATCAAAGCGCCGCTCATCGTCAACAAGCTCCAGGGTCGCATCACCTGCATTCAAGATGACGGCAGCCTACAAACCTACCCCTCACTGAACAACGCCATCAGACGCGAGCTGGGCGTCTTTGTGAATCCCCGCCCGATTAAGGGATTTCCTCGAGTGTCAGGTCGCCACGAGAACCTCGACATTGTGGTCATGAGAGAGGTGACCGAAGATGTTTATGTGGGCCACGAGCATTCGATTGGCGACGACCTGGCCGCAGAGGCTGTCAAGCTGACTACCCGAGCCGCTGCCACAAACGTGGCCCGCTTTTCGTTCGAGTATGCACGAAGAAATGGTCGTAAACGAGTGTCCTGCCTGCACAAGGCCAATGTCCTCAACCTCACAGATGGCCTATTCCTTCGGTGCTTCGAGGAAGTTGGTAAAGATTACCCAGATATCCAGTCCGACGACATGATGATTGACGCCGCATGCTACACAATTGTACGGGACCCGCAGCGATTTGACGTCGTTGTCACCTCAAATCAGTACGGAGACATCTTCTCTGACCTGGCCGCCGGCCTGGTGGGGTCTCTAGGGCTCGCGCCCGGTGCAAATATCGGCGACGATGTTGAGATATTTGAAGCCTGTCATGGGGCAGCCCCATATATTGCAGGCAAAGGTATCGCAAACCCCTTGGCGCTGATACTGAGTGGCTCGTACCTTCTCGAGTCTGCTGGAAATCACAGGGAAGCCGCTGCAATTCAAGAAGCTAGCAAACTTATCCTTCAAGAAGGAAGCAGCCTTACTCCAGACCTAGGCGACTCGGGAACTACGGAGACCTTGACAAACGCCCTAATAGGCCAGATCAAACGACTTTTGGCATAGCTGAGGGATTTGGATCGTGCAAGTTTTAATTGAACGGCTGTTATTTCTACTGTAACTTGGTTTCATGCTAGCTTTCTCCAAAAAATGTCACTAGCTATTCAGTCACCGAAGGGACAGACAACTATTACCTTGGTATACTTCCTTTTGGAGCAAATTGCATAAAGTCTAATAAGGATGGTGCATAAAGTCTTCGCCATTCCAATGAACCAACAGTCATGGTCCCTTCCGTTCAATACGAATCCAACACTGAATTTACTAAACAACAAGAAGCCACACTGTCTCCTTCTCTGGAATTGATGCCCCAGGTAGAACGCCAGCAGCATCACCTAATTCGGATTTGTTGATTAGTGTGACTTCTTCCTCTGAGAAGTAGTTTTCTCTTAGGAAGGCACCATGGATTGCCTTGTACGGCTGAAACATGTCATAACTCATCTTATGAAGCCGTTCATTTTCCCCATCCCAATCATCTTTCGACCATATCTTGCGACCTTTGAAAAGCTGGTCCACGTCTGAAACCTCGCCTAGATCAAAGTTGCATCGGACTATTGATGTCTCTTCTACAAGATGTCGAAGTGTTGAGGAAAGACGAAAGGGATTGAAATGGGATTTAGTAGCCGAGTAAGAGTACTCGCTATGTACAAACCCTGCCCTCACACATTTCTCACGCACTAGAAGATACCCCGCCAATTTTTGAAAGTAGTTTGGAAAGAAGAGCGACAAAGCTTGGGGAGCCGGATTGCCATCCAAAACTATGGTAATGGAGTCGGGAGGCATTCCTGCCGGGACTAAAGCCAGTGCCTCAGCAAACCAGGTTTCTAGGCCGTTGGCAAAATGATTTAGCTCGGCCTTTGCCTCTATACCTAGATCCGCTCTGTCGGAAGGTCTATAGCTTAGCCTCTCTACGTGAAACTCTTGGAAAACGGTTCTCCAGAGGTTGACTCGGCGCTCGATGCGAAGATTTGAATTCTCTTGACAGAAAGGGATGAGACCCCGAGCATGAGATGATTGAAATGCCACTGCCAAGCGATCTTCGTTTAAAACGATTTTCTGGATGTTCTTGCGCTGGTTAGCCGTGATCGAGCCAAGCCAAGATATCGCTATGGCAGTGGCTGAAAAGAAAAACTTCCTTTGGCCAGGTTGCTTTGCTCTCGTCTGAAACCTTGTGTCCTTTGTCTTGCAGGCCTTGTTGAGGACATCGCGCATGCCATTGATTTGATCTTCGGAGGGGATCATCCAAGGATCATGGCATAACTCGAGGATTTCCAGGGGATCATGAAATTGTCGGTAACCTTCAGCCTCGAGACCCCACAACTTATCCGCATATCTCTTGCCATAATGACGCGCAAAAAGTCGAGCGATATATGTTATTGCGATGCGACGTTCCGAGGGGACCTTGCCGACAGTGCCTGTAAACAAATCCCCTTTAAAGTGATACTTTTCAATTTCATCTTCCATGCTAAGGAGGCGAGTGATACCTTTAAACATAGGAAACTTTTGTATGATGTCTTGGCATAGATCAGGGGTCAGAAAATCATCGCTCCTGAAAACATCTGATCTTTCACCATTAAAGAGTCCTCGAATATACGCGTCGAACTTTTCTGCCAGATCAGAATGGTCTGGAGAAAAACCCGTGGTGAAGAACAAGGTGTTGTGGCGAAACGGGAGACCGGTTGTCTCTTGAGCCACGAGCCGGCAGGTGGCCCGAAGGTCCACGTCCGGGGGCTGGCCGTCTTCAGTCTGGAACCTTTTGGTCTCGAAATTGAACACGTAGCCGCCATCGGCCTGGAAGTAGTGACGATATATTATGGACCGAATCTCTGGCGGAATTGTCATGAATGTTGGAGAAGGAGACATGGTGTCGGTGAGGGATTGATGCACCATTTGTGAGGGCTGCAGATGTCGAATGTGGGTATAAGTGGTGGTGGTGAGTGAGAGAGATTGGAGAGAACTCAAAGTGGGACGGGCGCAGCCATAAATACCTCGTCCAATTTAGTGTTTCACTCGCCACGCACCAGCCACCAGCCGCTCCAGGCAGCAGCAACAAAAGGCTAATATTAGTGCAAAGTATCGCAGCATCACATCACAACATCACCAAATCCAACAAAACTTTGTTTGCGGGGTATTCGCATTTTTATCTTCATGTGTAATCCTCAAGCTCTGGTTGCCTGAGCCGACTCAACTAGCTTTTCATCGTGAACTTTGTACAGCAGGCTACAATACCCATAGCCTTTAAAACACAGATATCTCCAATAGCCTCTACCAAACCTCTGGATAACCTTATGGAAAACCTTGATATTGGCGGCCAAGACAAAATGGCTGCCTGGAAAAGGTTTCAAGGTTAGCCAGAACTGTGCCAATCTACCCGGATAGTACTTTTCTTACCACAGCCAGCTTTACTCGCTCTTCCTTTTCCCTCCAGCAGCAGCACAAACGGCACACACTGCATGGCACATTAGCAATTGCACCATAACCCATATCGATTCCAATCTCACCCCTAATTTCAATGTTAGCAAA
>NAGG01000783.1:0-26943 GCA_003031705.1 Calonectria naviculata | reverse complement strand
ACAGGGGTAAGCGTGCCTCAACGTGGGGCCCAAGCCGGGGACCAAGAATAAACACAAACGAGGTACCGTGTACAAAGGACGAAGGCGCGCCGCCTGAGTCTGCGTCTGAGCCAAGACGCCAGGTACCTCGGACCGGTACCTGTCGAGTGACAAGGCCCTAAAAGCGTCCCGACAGTTGAAAGAACCCACTAAGGGGGGGCAATTGCACCCCTGGTCATCCCTGCGGCGCCCTTGTGCAGCGAGCTTCCTCGTCTGTTTCCGTGAACGTTGAACCAAGCTTAGGCGCGGCATGCCGACAAGGATCTAGCGTCCTAAAGCCAACAAGCGCGGGTGCAGCCAGGGCAAGCCCGGGCCAGCCACACTGAGTTTTCTCGGTAACTCCATGTGGCTATGACCAGTACGTACCTGTCCATTAATTGTCAATCGTATGTGTGTGTGTGTGCAACGGGGAGGGTGGGTTTTTAAGACACCACGCGTCCTATTGTCGCAAATGTAAAAACTGGCAGCTCGTTGTCGCCAACAGGCCCTCAGCGAGGCTGGTTGATTGCGCATATTTCGGTCACATGAATTCTCTCCCCCATCGCGCCCTTTGGGGTAGTTTTCCCGCGCCATCGTCCAGACCTGTGTGATCGTCACCTGTCCCTTGCTGACAACCCTGTCTTACAGGGGGACCCAGCGTCCGCCGGATAACATAAGGTCGGCAATTGATATGCAGTGACAGAGAGAAAAAAAAAAAAAGGTGCGGACAAAGTTAGTGTGATTTCTGATTAAAAAAGCATGATGCAATTCCGCAATTCTTTTATCCGCTTTTCATTTGCTTGTAAGGTTGCGGACTGCATACCACCGACCAGAGATAATCATTATTCGTCATTGATCCGCCGCGGCCAACGCACGCATTGCACACTTCGTATGTCTAGCAATCAGTGCATCCGAGTTCGCTCCTCTGCCCCGCACGGTTTCACTGCGGGAAAGAGAGGCTGCTGTGAAACCTTACCAATAAACATCGTGTGCCAAGGCTTGAGCCAATAAAACTAAGAGCGTTCACAATTATGTCTCACTCTATTCAAATGGTGGCACCCCATGTTGGCTGTTTTGTTTTTACTGCCCCCCGGCCGCGGAGTACAGGATACGTATCAGGCAACCCCTGTGGCGCTCTGTTTCTGGAAGTCCGGAAGAAAGACGGGGGATCGATCGGCGCTAATGCACCCGGCACCCCAATCAATCTGTGGCGGTGCAAGATTTCTCATCCCCGGAACGGAACGTTGCGGCATAGATTAATGAGACCCTTCGAATATAAAGAAAAGTTAACTCCTAGCATAGTAAGGGGTTTTTTTTTTTTACTAATGTTGACTCTATAAGGGCAAGGTTTTCGGTTTTGCTTTGTTGCAATGCGTTTAAGGGGGCTAATATGTCGACGGCATTAGTTATGCTATCGTTTCTGGTTTTGTCCCTAAGAAAAGCCGACAAAATTCCGTGCTCGCGTTTCAGGAATTCGAGCACCGGTGACCAAATTTGCGCGACAAATCCAGCCCGCAATTTATTATGGCCTCATGCTGCCCGGCCCTGACAAACCCTAGAGTAATTCGTACCCACATTTCCGTAAAGGGAAGCTGGTCCTCCAACTCAAATCCTACGAACTCAGCTGCGTTGGTTTATTCCATGACGGAATTGCTCGCTTTCGAGACCGCGGCTTGGGCGGCTCACGTGGCATTTGCCATGCGAATCCAGTTAACTCCACCATTGACGGATGGAAAAGAATAAGTGGGGCCTCAAACTGCAGCTCCACTCAAGATTCTCCCCGCCGCTCCACCACCAAAAAATGTGACGGTGACTTTGTCAGCCTGGCCATTTTAACGTCTTGAAGACGAGGACGAGATCACCGCGTACACCATGGACCCGTCACTCCTCATCGGCGACATTATAGAGCGCGACTCTGGAGAGGGAAAGCCCGTCAAATTCGACGACCACCCCATCTCCTCCTCCGGGTTTCCTCAGCACAAACGACGATGGAGGGGCTCCGCCTTCAAGCAGCAACGCGCAGCCCAGGCCGCCGGTCAGCAACCCGTCACCCGTCCCTGGGCGCAGGAGCAAGATGCACCAACCGAGAGTGAAGCTAAATCTCATGGACCGGATTTCAAGGCAATTGAAAAGGCCCGCATTGACCAAGAAAACCGACAAAAGATCGCCAGCATGACTCCCGCCGAGATTGCCCAGGCGCAAGAGGATATCATGAGTGGCTTGAATCCAGCCCTCGTCCAAAAACTACTCCAACGAGCCAACATCGATGAACCGACCGGTCCTTCTCCGTTCGATCCCCTGCCAACCGAGATACCTACGCTATCCGAACCAACACAACCAGTTCCCGATATTCAAATCGATGATACATCAAAGTCAGATCCTCCCAAGGCATCATCGCGAAAAGTGACATTTGAGATTCCTGCCGACACTCAAGGTTCCGCCCCTGAAGTCACTTCCGCTCCTGAAGCTATATCCGCTTCATCCAAGAAAATTGCGGATAATTATGACGAAGATCAAGCCCCATCTCAAATGCCTCCCGACTTGTTCCCAATCACCGACCTACCAAAGTCGACACACTTCCCAGCGCCCCCTTCTCTGCCTGATCTCGATCCCTCGGATCCAGATTTTCTCGCTACGCTTCACGAAAAATACTTTCCTAATCTCCCAGCCGACCCGAGCAAACTGGCTTGGATGGCGCCCGTGCCCACGGAGAACAGTCCAGCGGATAAGGATTCATCATACTATCCTCATCCTGAGATTCCTATCGCGGCGCTGAGATTTGACTTCGAGGGTCGATTCCTCTCGCCTCGGGTCAGTCGTTCGATCCCGTCCTCCAAAGGCTTGCATCATCACGGCGATGCTCCAGAAGCTGCAGGATACACCGTTGCAGAACTCGCACATCTAGCAAGAAGTGCGGTCCCGGCCCAACGATGCATGGCCTTTCAAACTCTTGGTAGAATCCTTTACCGCCTAGGTCACGGGGAATGGGGCAAGACTGCGGATGATCCCATCGCTATGGGCGTGTGGAGTTCGGTCAAGAAGGGACGTGTCTTAGACAGTTTAATGGAGGCGGCTATGAACGAGGGCGGGCACAGAGGCAGTCGCGCATATGCAACCGAAGCTTTGTGGCTATTAGAAAGGGGCGGTTGGAAAGAGAAGTTCAAGGGACGGTAATACAGGTTCTCATTTATGGACATGGTGAAATCATGGCTGTGCACGATGGTACATTCCTAGCAGTCGCCACGACACGAAGCCCTCTGGAGCTTAATGGGAATCACGTAGATTTGTTGTTTGAAGATAACGCTGAAGAATATGAGGTGAGAACAACCGTGCATGGTTGGATGTATGACCCAGACCAAGGCCTGCCGCTATTGCGGCGACGGGGATAAGATGCCCCCTCTTGGAACCATTGTGGCGTTGATTGGTTGAGCACGAGGCACCAAGTGGTGCAGCTCGTAAATGACAATGGATGGCGGTGATTACGCCACGTGTGAAACCGACGAACGAACGAGGCCGAGGGGTAGTAGAGAAAATGTACTAGATCCTGGCATCGCGTGCGGATATGCGCATGAGTTGAATGGGGGGCATGATGAACCTGTAGGGTGGCATCACGAGGAGCAACTGTCCATTTGTTGGTTCCAATTGAACTAAGACAGCACAGAGCAAATTCAAAACATTCAGGCCTGTCTCCACGGGTTTCAAGTCCTAATTATTACACATCCACGAATGACAACAGCACATACGGACGTATATGTCATAAAATTGAATAAGCGAACAAGTCGTCCACAAAAATGAGCCCAATGGTCAGATGCCCTTGAGCAAGCTGCAATTAACCAGACGCCACCCCAATGAGGGTGAGTCTGACCGCTCTCCACCTTTCGCCGTGAAATAGTGTCATCTCTGGCATGCACCCAGAAGCGTGACGTATTGTCATTAAATATTGCCATTAGATGGCCATCATAGTGGCAGCGATTTAGCGTGTGGTTTAACCTACCCAAACTTTAGTGGTGGTAGTCAGGCCTGACACAATGAGAATTGTCGATTGGCTTTGCATTACATCAGCTTGAAAGCGTGTGCGCCGCTTCGTGCTCGAGAGATTTTCTACAGTGAACACGCGACATGTCTTGGGAAGCCGCATTGTCGCCCATCCAATTTGAATCACTCCTCGGGAGTCTTTAAAACCAAAACTTTAGCCTCGATAGTGACGCGCATCAAGAGCAATCGCACTCATTTCAGATCCAGTCTCCGTCGCAGTCCCGCAGCGATCCACGGAAAGGGCCCCACGATGAGCTTGAAATGGCATAGCCTGGGATCAGGCATCGATTAGGGCGCTATCTCTGCTGAGCGAGACCCCTATGGAACACCCTACGGGTAACCTACGAGGAGGACGCTTCGGCAGTGATTGGCCACTCGAAACCCCTGAAAACTTTCCAGGGCAGTTGGGTTACGGGCCCTGCTGAGGGGAACCGTCTTGTTTGTGAGCTCGTCCCTACGAGGCGATGTGGCCTGTGAGCGGTGGCTCCATGAGATGGCACTTTGACGGCCTGTCAAAGTGCCAATCGCCTTCTCCCTCGAGCCGCAGTGTGAATTCAAGCGAGCTCTGGCGTTCTGATGCTCTGAATCGCAGGCCCAGCATACCCCATGCGAGACTGAGTCATGGACCAAAAAAACAGAGTGCATTGCGCATGGTCTGGAGTGACGGGGAGATTTCTTATTGACACTGTAACGGGTTACAAAGTGGGAAAGTGTGGCGCGTGCACTTCAGTCAAAGCAGAGGGCAAAAAAAGACAAAAAAAAAAAAAACCATCCGCCCCCGGTGGTCTCCACGCTTCCTCTTCTCTTCTTGTTTCCCTCCAGCCCACAGCATCACGGCACTGCCGCGCCAATTCCCCTCCCCCTTCTGGGTGCTTGCCGTCTTCTTTCATCTTTCTTCCGGCATCTGTTCTTCCCGTTTGTCTCCTTTCGCAGGTCCAGGCTTTGGCTTCGCTTCGCACTCCCCGCCAACCGCTCTCCCTCGTGACGTTGACGTTCCGCCTCCCGCCTTGCGCTGCTAGAGCTGCCTCACGGCCTTGTTTCTCAGCGACGCATCTTCAACTCCTCGACGCCGCTCGACAACAACCACTCTACGGACGACCGCTTGTTCTGAGCGTGCTCGACCCAATCTAGACGACTCTCTACCTCGTTGCGCAGTTGCCGCCTTGCTCTTTTCGCCTCGGACAGCCTGACTCGCAGAGTCCGCCCGACCCCCGAGCTTTGTGTCTGTCGACAATACCTACCTATCACCGACAAGACCAGGAGAAAGTGCTAGACGGCGTCTCGTCTCAAGAACATTTGACCCCGACCAAACCAAGACACGCAAGACACGAGACACTGTGACTTTCACTAGCCATGGCGTCTCCGCTGCAGTTTGCCTACCGAACCCAGAAGACCATCGGCATCTTTGATGCTGCGCCAGTCTACGAGCCTCTCGCTGGGTTCGCTAAGCCCGAGGGCAACCTCAGATGCTGTGCCTACTCCGCTTGTGGCCGCTTCTTCGGCTGGGCCTCTCCAGAGGCTGTCAATGTCATTGACACTTCTAGTGGCCAGCTGATCCTCAGCCTACCCATCCCAAACGTCCTCGAGCTCGGCTTTTCTCCTCGTGGTACCTACGTTATCACATGGGAGCGTCCAGGCAAGGACGAGGCTGGCGATGCGACCAAGAACCTCAAGATCTGGCGCGTTGTCGAAGAAGGTGTTGCCCCTGAGGACAAGCAACCGTTGGGCCGCTTTGTCCAGAAGCAACAAGGAGGCTGGAACCTCCAATACACGGCCGATGAGATGTACTGTGCTCGTCTCGTTACCAACGAGGTCCAGTTCTACGAAAGCCATGATCTTTTCAAGGTGTGGAACAAGTTGCGGGTCGAGGGTGCCTCCAACTATGCTCTCGCTCCCGGCATCAAGAACCACGCAGTTGCCGTTTTTGTTCCCGAGCGTAAGGTAAGCAGTAGCGCACTCCATATTACCCCATCCTCACAGACCATTGCTAACAGGCTTATCTCAGGGTCAACCCGCAGCCGTCAAGGTGTTTAATGTCCCTCTCTTCAACAACCCCATCTCCCAGAAGACCTTCTTCAAGGGGGACAAGGTCCAGCTGAAGTGGAACAAGCAGGGCTCCAGCCTCTTGGTGCTGGCCCAGACAGATGTCGATCGCTCCGGGAAGAGCTACTACGGTGAAACCACGCTGTATCTGCTCAGCACCACCGGGGCGTTCGATGCTCGCATTACCCTTGACAAGGAGGGCCCGATCCATGACGTCTCTTGGTCTCCAAACTCGAAGGAGTTTGGTGTTGTCTACGGCTACATGCCGGCCAAGGCCACCATCTTCAACCACCGGGGTGTTGCGACGCACTCGTTCCCCATTGCGCCCCGAAACACCATCATCTTCTCCCCCACGGGACGATTCGTGTTAGTTGCCGGCTTTGGTAATCTTGCTGGTCAGATTGACGTTTACGATCTTGAGAAGGACTTCCGCAAGATCACCACCATTGAAAGCGGAAACCCCAGTGTTTGCGAGTGGAGCCCTGACAGTCGCTACATCATGACTGCAACCACGTCCCCGCGTCTGCGTGTTGACAACGGTGTCAAGTTGTGGCACGTAAGCGGCGGTATTATGTACAACGAGGACATGGTTGAGCTGTATCAGGTTGTCTGGCGCCCACAGCCTCCGGAGGCCGTTGCTGGTGGTGACCCGCTTACCCCCGTACCCACCCCTCATGCTTCGGCCACCACCTATCTCGGCACTGTCAAGACCCCCAGCAAGCCGGCGGGCGCGTATCGTCCTCCCGGTGCTCGTGGTTTAGCTACACCGCTGCACTTCAAGCGTGAGGACGAGGGTGGCGCTGCCCATGTCGTGAGCAACGGGACCCCTAACGTTGGTCCCAATGGCTTTGGTCGACCGCGCCGTGCCATTCCTGGTGCCGAGTTTGCCGAGCCTGCGCCTGCGGTCGTGAGAACTGTCCCAGGAGCCGAGCCCATGGGCGATGAGAATTCGTCCAAGGCAAAGAACAAGAAGAAGCGCAACAAGAAGGGTGGACAGGGCGAGCCCAACGGCGGAGCTAGCCTTGCTCCTCCTCCTCGTGACTACGGCGCTGGCTCCGGCAGCGAGGGTCGCAGCCCTGAGCGACGAGGTCCCGGTGGCCACAACCACCACAGGAGCCAATCCCGCAACAACGGTGGCCGCAGCCGCAGCAACACGCAGCGCGGAAACGCCAATGGCAACGGCAACAACGGCCCTCCTCAGGGTGCCCCTACCGGGCCCGCTGCCGATGCCGGTCAGAACCCTAACGCAAAGAAGATTCGCAGTCTTCAGAAGAAGGTTCGTGCCATTGAAGACCTCGAGATGCGCCTGGCTGGTGGCGAGAAACTGGAAGACACCCAGCTTAAGAAGATCAACACCAAATCTGCCGTGCTTAAGGAGCTGGATCAGCTGGAGAAGGACAACTAAGATAACCACTCCCCGAAAAAAAAAAAAAAACGTCGGCTTGCTTTCATCGCATGACCCTTTTCGGGGTGTTTTGGTAATAAAAGTCCCACCTTTGGGCAGTTTAGGGAAGAGAAAGGATCGATGTGTTCATTACAATGGGCGAAGGTCGCCGTGTATACTGTTCGTGTGTATTCGTTGGAAAAACTACAACATGTGAAGTGGTTGGTGTTCACATGTCTCGTAGTTAAAAATCGCACCTAGTCAAAGTTAGGTTGGGTCAAGACAACTGTGACCAAGGACGGTGACTCTGGGTAACGAATGGTGTGCTAGACCAGAGTGTCTGTAGCGAATGATGGTTAATAAAAAAAGTCTACAACTGGGCAGAAAATCTTCTCTCCTTCATTCAGCCAATGGTTGTGATGGCATCACCAATGTTGATGACCTACCCTAGATTTGCCAACGTTTCGCCTTTTGCTAACCTGGCTCTTTCCATGGCCTCATCATTTCACACGACGAGACATTCATGCGGACCAATTCCGCACATGGTGACAAGTCTATCCATCCCCCCTGTCGGAAAGGTCTTTTGTGGCATAAATCATTTCCTTCCGCTCTTTCATTTTCGGCTATGGTATTGCATATGGCACCCCACTACCCCACAGTTCGCCCAACCCGCCATCTGACCATCAAAGTCCCAGATGGAGAAAAAAAAAAAAAAATTGACCTGTAGTTCTGAACGGCCCGCCATCCCAAGGCTTGTAGGTGACAGTCCGCATCAAGTACGTGAAACTAAAACCTATACAACTATTCTTTTGACAACGGTATTTCTGTTCATTAATTCTTTGTTCACAGTGGGGGACGGGAGGGGCTGGGAATTTCCCCCGGATTTTATGCAGGGATCTCCTCACGTGGAGACAGCCTGACTCGTTGAGTAGTCAACCACCATGCTCTTTGGGCTGTTAGGCCAGAAACATTCAAGTTCCGAATTCCGAACCGTTGAAATGAACTCTCCACGTCGGCGGAAATTCCGGTATTTTTATTTGTGCCGTGCCGCCTCAGCCTACCCCAGATTTTCCCATTCCTTCTACTGAGTGGACAAGCTTGCAAAAACAGGTATCATTCATTAACATTAAGCACTTTTGTTTATCACGCTGCCCAAGTAACACCCTTTACTTTATAAAGCCGAATCATGTCCCAGCAGAAGCTCGGTCCCTAGACTTCCTGCGTCCGAGAGTCCGCGGACTTCTCTTGGACCGAGGTGTCCGCAGAGTTTTTCAAGACTCCCTCGTCTTGCACACCTTCGCCTGCTTCCTTCGCCTTTTTGTTTTCCATCCTTCTCTGCATTTTGGCCCTCTTTGCATCAATCCTATCTTGCTCCTCCCGCAGTTGGCGGATGGCCGGACTCTTGGCGCGAATCTTGGCACCGTACCTCCAGAAGATGAATGGGATCGGGATCATGATCACTTCAAGCAGACCCAGGAGGGTGCCTGCCCACTGAGGTGTCAAGGCCGCGTACATCTTGGGCCCTGCAAGAGGGAGCGTGGCTCCAAAGACACTTCGCATCACGGCATTGCCAGCCAGAGCGCTGGCGGCATAGATTGTGTAAGTTCCAGCAATGTAGTTGGAAGCATAGATGAAGCTGAGCGTGTTGCCGCAGCCGAATGGAATACCAAATGCAATAGGGACCGCCCAATGAATCGAAGTGGGAAGACCGGTCCACGAGAAGACAAGTTGACCGATGGGCGTGAGGATAGACCCGATGGCCATGATCATGGCGATTGCCTCGGGAGGAGCCCGGCCAGTTTCTGGGTCTCGCGGCTGAGAATTGACAAGTTTCCGGAGGAGGGGCTCGCAAAAGATGGCTACCAACGTGCCGATGCCGATGCCAACGAACGACAGACCAGCCATACCTGGGTTCCATCCGCGGTGCTGTCTGAAAACAATCGGGTATGCTACGAAACAAAGGTATAGAATGGCATAAACCACAGAGATCCTGGCGCAAAATTAGCAAATGGCCTTGCTCCAAAGCTTGAGATCTGAGCTTGCTCACCAGATATTCAAGAACCACAGGATCGGCTCTGTCGCGAACAGAGTAAAGGGGCGGCTTAGATTGATCTTGAGAAGCTGCATTGAAGACACCTTCTGGTCATACTGGCACCAGTACCGCGGATCATCGTTCTCCTTACGAAGCCGCGCAGCCTTGCGTCTTAGAACGGCCGGGTGGTACGTCTCCTTGCATGTCGCCATCATGAGGGTTCCGGCACCACCAAGGATCAGGACTATCCAGTTATCCCATCGCCACCCGAGGTACTGATAAACAAATCCTCCAATGATGGGTCCAGTGGATGGCCCGTTGAGTGGTGCGATGGACCACAGAGACATGACCAGAGCGAGATAGTCGGGATTGGCAATGTCGACGATGCTACCGGGGCTGTTGGAGATCATTGCTGCACCAAAAAGTGCGCTAGAAGGAACCAAGTCAATTACTGTGCTGGGGATTGATTGAGCCGAACAAGACTTACCCAAAGAACCTCACTACCAGGATCTCGGTCAACGAAGTCGCGAGAGCGCATGGAATTACGAGAAGCAACCAGATGACCAGGCAGACCATGTACACTAATTGGCGGCCAAACAGCTCGCTCATTGGGGCAACGACGAGACTTCCTACCGCGAGTCCAAGCATGTAGGTGGTCATACCCAATGTGGCAACGGTGTTGGAAACGCCATACTCCACCATGATGCCTGGCACCGAAGATGTATAGCAAGTGCTATACAGGACGACAACCCATGTCGTGTAGGCGATGGCAAACGTTATCCAGGCGCGGTACCATAGCGGCCAGTTTCTCGGGTTCTCTGGGTCGCCCTCCTCGAAAATGACTTCGAATTCGGGTGGTCGCGAAGCGGCGCTCGCAATACTGGTTCCGGTCCTGGTGTATGTAATTGGTTCGCGAGCATCTCGGTCGGCGTCAGTTTCCACGTCATGGGTCAGAACGTGCTCAAGAGCATTGAGGACGCCCGGCTCTCGCGAGCGGTGTGTTGAGTAGCTAGGCCGGCTCCGATGGGAACCGCCAGTCTTGATGGGTTCTAGGACAGGCGAGTCGGTTGTGGAAGACGAGCAAGACGACGCTGACGAGTGTGTCTCGGCGCGAGCAGAAGCCGACGCCTTTTCGAGGTCATCGGCCATGGCGTGATTATCGTTCTTGGCAAGTGTATCTATCGGTGAGTGGCGAAGCAAGTCACAACTGAGGAATCTCTATCAATTGAGGCCAACGGACGACACATTTCACGATGAAAACCCGGCACGATCAGACGAAGAGAAACAACCGCCGGTTGGGAAGCTAGAGAAGAATGACGAGATAAATGCCTTGGCGCTTGCTTGGGCTCTTAGGCGAAAACCAGTTCCGGCCGGAAGAGGACCCTCCCTGGTAACGACTCCTCTCTCTCGCGCAGTTCCGACCGATGCGGCACCGATGCCGCCCACCCCCATCACTAACACTAACTAAGCTGAACGGTTTGGATAAAGGCACGAGGAGCGGGAACAGCACCGGACATTAAACCATTGGCGCAGGCTGGCGCAGGATGGCGTGGAAAAGTGGAGGCGGAGGGGACCATGGGACCAGGGCCAAGATGCAATTCTCATTTATCACGGCCTGATGTGGAGCGAGGAGTGGAGGAAATTTTTACCAGAGCGGCCAGAAAATCTCTGTTCCATGCTGGTAAGCGAGGGTCGGGGATAGGGGCCGGGAAAATCTTGAACCTGGGGGGGGGAAAGCTGACGACGAGATTGCAATTGCTTGGTCTCGGGAGATGTTCACCATTGATACAAGCAGGACTAGCGGGTGGATCTAGCCGAGGCACGAGGTGGAATTAGATGGGCGCAGGTAAATTTTCTTCTTCTTTTTCTTCTGCTTCTCTTCTGGAAGATCTTTACTGGCGGAGATGGCATGATTGACGGACAATTAGTTTTCATGGTTCAACTGCCGTCTTCTTTAAGCATGCCAGATGAGCAAGGCGTGCTGGTGGAGCTGCCATGCACAGATATGCATTTCCGCATTACAACAATGGAGATGCGGTGCACGCCATTCCGCCTAAACTTGCTATTTTATTTCCTGATCTGTAGCGTACCCGCCCTTATCTGACAAAGAACACACAGAGACACCAGCCCCCCTGCCCTGCGGACGGTGCATCTCCGCAGGCCCTCAGGCCCTGTGCCATGTACAGCAGCAACTTTGTTCACGTGGGGGGGAGGGAGGAGGCCGTAACTCTCTTTTGTGTGTCTGCCGACCATGGCTCCGTTTTTGCCGATGCTGGTCCCGTCTCGGTGCCGACGAGCGGCCTCGGCCGATAAGCAGATAAGCTCCGGTTGGCCTTTGTGGGTGTTTGTGGCTTGCGGCTGATTTAAAGAACCATCAGCCACCGATTGAGCAAAGGGCACACTGCACTGCAGCGTATCATGCTCAGTGGCGTGCGAATGCGACTCGGGGCTGCATGTTTGGTTTGGCCAGGTTGGATCAGGTTGGCCACGGAATTCGAATAAATCGCCCACGCCATCGCCGTAGCCGCAAATGCTGTCCTCAAAGTCTGTTCTTTCTTTGCCACAGAGTGTTTATGCATTAATCATGGAGACTGCCCCAGCAGCCGATTGCGTTGGTTGAAAAATATCTCCATGACTCGACGCGGCACCGTCCTTCTCCCGCTAATTGGCCGTTGTGGGTGGGGACGGGTGCGGATCAGCGCGCCAGGCGTTCCCACCACAAAATCCTACTGATGTGCCGTGGACCCGGGCCTCGGCGAGGGCTGTCGTTTTTCTTTTCGCGGTGAGGGTGAGTTTGGTTGCAGAGAGGGTGAGTCATCAAAAGGTGAGAAACCTTGTTTGAGGATGGATGATTATCTCAAAGATATGCCTGCCCCACGCAGCCGAGCTACTCTTTTCCTTTTCTACGCAAATTTTGTTTGGCCATTTGAAAGTTGAGGATGTCGTCTGCTCATTAGCCTTACACGTGACCACGCATGTTTATCACCATCAGATCAACATGAAACATTTTAAGTTTGCCGCCAAATTCTTTTATTTTCCTTTTGGTCATCAGCCTTAAATGAGCTTGGACCATTCACATCTCATGTTCTTGATTTCACTAGGACGAAAGCATGATGCTGAGCATATACAGCGGTTCCAGTGGGAACTGATGCTTGGGTCCCGCATCGCATTTCTTATTTGTGAACACTTCATCATTGATTTCTAATTATTTCACTCTGAAACCTCGTCGTAGAAACCCTAGGTCGCCCTTCATCCTGGTCCTGCCTTGATTACGGCTGCTTGGGTGCAGTGGCCAGCTTGGTTCCCATGAAGGAATAGGTGCCATCCTTGGAATGCACAAAGTCACCGAATGTCAACCTGGTCTCTGGTCTGAATACGCAAATGATATCGGACCCGCCAAACTCGAAGCATGAGATCTCGTCTCCCTTCTTCACATAATCACCTTCCGAGACGGTCAGCTTGACCGAGGAAACTTGTGCCATTCCAATGGGCAACACGGCCACTTTGCCAAGCACGGGGTTATCGATAATCACCATGCCTCGTGTTTGGAGGAACTGGTATCCCGGGAAGTCGGGGGCGTCAGGCCCGCACATGTATCGGACCGGCTCACACTTCTGGTTGACTTCGAGATAGGCTGCCCCTTGGATGTTCTTGGCTTCCATGACTACGCCAGAGACGGGTGCGTGCTGACGGTGGTAGTTGAATGTGTTCAAGAAAGCATGCATCCAAACACCGCCCTTGAATTCGTGGGCATACTCGCTCCCCTGCAGCAGAGACTCGATGGTCCACTTCAGACCCTTGATGTCCACGATGCCGTCTGTGCTAACTTGGACAATGCTGTGGCTGGAATTTCCGTGTTCATCTACCGGGGTGTCGAAGGTGCAATCGGCCGGGTAGACAATGACATGATCGTCATCAGGATCGGCGATGGGCCTTGCGCCGGGCTTGAGCCGACGGGAAAATAGCTGGTTGAAGGTTTTGAAACCGCCCTTGGGCTCCAGCGCCTCATGGTACCTGTATGGGGGCGACTTCTTGAAAGAAAGCAACGACTCCGGGGTGAGGGAGCTCGTGGCGTCCATGTGCAGACCAATCAACTGGGAGAAGACGACAATCCAAGACGAAAGCCATGTGAGAGGCTGGCCAACTTGTGCTGGGTCGATTGGAGTCTGGAGTACATGGAGAGGATCCTTGTCAAAGATGTAGTAAAATACGGTTATGATATTGTAGATGTCCCTGCCCTTGTAGTTCTCATGAGGAATCCACTTGAGCAGATCGTTTGCGAAGATGAGAAATGAGAGTTCATCTTTGATCTTGAGTTCGTCCATGATTTCGGGGATGTCCTCGTAGGCAGACTTGACGGCTTGGTCCAGAGCGCCTGCGTGGACCTGACTGAGGTATCCACAGAGCATGATAATGATGGGGTTGAATGTAATTTGATCCTTGCCACCAAGAATCGGGACTATAGGTGGAGGCACAATACCCGCCGGAGATTTCCCAATTGGCAGCGTGGTGGGAGGAGGAGGCTGGAAGCCGATGTTCGTGTCTGGAGCAGTGGGAAGACCAGACATGTTGACGGAATTAGTTGAAAATAAAGAGACAAACCAAAGTTTCAGACTGAGAATTGTTCAGACACCGGGCTCTCAAGGATGTTCAGGATAGAGCTGTCTCTCGGGACGGGAATCTGGGTGTAATTTATAGCCACGCTTGATTAATAAATCTAACTTGGGACGGATGTAGGACCCAAGCGCTCTGGCCGATAATCCACCGACTTGATACTCTTGTCGTTACTTTGATAATGCCTTGGTAATGTATCACATACACCGCCCCCTTGATGGTTGCACATAGGAAGAATGAGGATACTGCAATGCCACCGCTGGTGGTACAACAACCTTACCTGTTCCGTGTTCATTTGATTGCGATACAATTCCGTCGAGATACTAGTAAAGGTAGGTGTTTGATTGATTATTATCAATATATCTACTCGAAAAAAAACTTCTCTTAAAAGTTGATTCCTCTAAAAGCGTCATAACCTCAGCATGCAAACATTCCTTTTTACAGCCAGTCTTCACGCAACTGTGGTACATTGCAGCTCCAGCCAAGTACTTGTATCACCATCACCTGAATTGTGGCTACGATGTGCTAGCTCGTATGCGACTTCTCCAGTTGGGTAGGAGTGCATATGTCCGAGGTGATACATTCAAGCGGGCACCAATAACACATTGACGTTCGCCGTGTCTTGATGATAATTTGCAACTTT
Source organism: Calonectria naviculata (assembly GCA_003031705.1). NCBI lineage: Eukaryota > Fungi > Ascomycota > Sordariomycetes > Hypocreales > Nectriaceae > Calonectria > Calonectria naviculata. Next base: position 12,174 of record NAGG01000783.1, on the reverse strand, counting down.
CGGTGGATGCTATATGGACACCTGCTCACTGATTTGAAAGCACAAGCAGTTTTTGCCGCTTCAGATGTCTCATACAATTTCTTGTAGTATGAATATTGCGTAATTAGTTTTCATCCCCACCTTACTACGTAGAAACCCAAGCAACTCTTCCACTGGAATCAATCTTCAAGTTGAAACATTATTAGACAGAGCGAAGCCTATACTGTTTGAGAGAGTTCAGTCGGACCTGGGTTTAGTGGAGATCATGATTTGAACCAATAATGTTTTTAACTAGTTCAATAGAGATGAGGTTCTGAGCGTAGGGAATCAACTTGTGGTGGTCGCAAGCTCAAGAGGTGATAGGAAACTGGACTGGCCGAGACGTCGATACGGTACTGCAGCTCAGCGCCACATTTGATTGAGATGGCGCGCAAGATGCCGTTCGGTTAGGATATGGCCTTGAGTGTGAGGCTGCCTTGGTGAGCGAGATCGTAGGGAAGATGACTGGCTGGATGACGTCGTTAATACACGCCGTGGCTTTACAACGGTGTAACAAACACGAACTGGGGAGCGATTTGTTGTGTCACAGATAACTCATTGATAAGCTGCTACGCGCTTTCTCTGTTTGCCTGTTGACATGGCGGTACTTTACGTCCGCCATGTAATTTACGAGACGGCTCATTCGTGATTATCCCATCAAGCCCCCGTTTGCTTATCATATGCTTTTTCTCAGATTAGTGAATGATTTCAATTGCATGTACAAAAAGGTGTATGCGGAAAATTGCCTTTCACGGGGTGAGACTTTTTGTGGCCGCTGTGACACGGCACCACCCACTCCGGGACTTGAGCTTAAAAACTGAGTAGTTTAATGGCCTTGCCTTTTATGGTCGAACTACAATCTCGATGGTGGAAACCTCGAGGTTGGTGTTAAACCCGAGGAAGGCCTGTTGGAAGCCATGGGCCGACGCCGGGCTAGCTGGTAACGTTTTCCGGCTGCAAGAACGAGAGGCATCAGGGTACGTGCCCCACGATGACAAGGTGAGCTAACGAGAGGGGGTTTAGGATATATATTTACAGCGATTTTCTCTCCTCGAGATCCCAAACTTGTAATATCTCATGTTAAATAACATGGCGAACCTTCGGGACAAGGACCCCTCAGGGGAAGAGATGAGCCCGGATGACGCCAAGTCCTATTCGCGTCGACATATTGAGGAGGCCGATATTCTCCCCGAGCAGCGCAAGGCTGAAGCCCAATTAGTGTAATGTTTTAAACGGAACTTCACAAGGAAAAAAAACGGTAACGCTGACCCCTACCCTAGCCGCAAGGTTGATTGGCGTCTTATTCCTGTGCTTGGCATCCTCTACTCTATCGCCGGGCTGGACCGGGTCAACCTCTCAAACGCACGGGTGGCAGGCATGAATGAAGAATTGAAGTTTGATGTCGGCAATAGGTACTCGATTGCATTGCTGGTATTTTTCATTACATATTTCCTCTTCGAGCTGCCCACAACACTGTCACTGCGCTGGATTGGGCCCAAGCTGCTCCTCAATGGCCTCGTGTTCAGCTGGGGCGTTGTCATGCTTGGAATGGGCTGGGCTAATGATTGGCGTGTCATTGTCGTGTGCAGAATGCTAATCGGGGTATTCGAGGCAGGGTTTCTACCTTGTTGCATGTATTTGCTGAGCAGTTGGTATCAGCGATACGAGGTTCAACAAAGGTTTGTGGATACTTGTCTTAAAAGTTTCCCGCTCGGGGAAACAAACGAACTGACTGTATCTAGGATGGCTCTATGGTACATGATCAATCTGTTTATCTCGGCGTTTGGCAACATTTTGGCGTACGCGCTAATCAAGTTGGATGGAGCTCATGGGATTGCTGGCTGGCGCTGGATTTTCATGTAAGTCGCTGGTGCACCTGGAAGTGACGCTCAGGCGACACTCACAAGAGGCTACAGTATTGAGGGCGCTATAACCGTTGGATTCGCTTTGATCGGCTTCATGTTCACCTTGCCCTTCCCAGATCAACTACTGGCATCGGGAGCCACATCCGCCTTTACCCGCCAGGAGCTCGAGACCATCCTGGACCGAGTAGAGCGCGACCGTGGGGATGCGGACCCTGATATCTTGACATTTCGAAAGATTGTTCAGATTGGGTTGAGGTGGGAGCTCTGGGTGTACGGCTTCATGTTTCTGTGTTGCAGTGCACCCATCTATGCATTTGCCTACTTCATCCAAATTATCCTAACAACTCTGGGTTATTCTACCGCCATTGTATTCTTACTTTGTGCCCCACCTTATTTGTTTAGCATAATCTGGACGTTGCTGGTAGCATGGCTTGCGGATCGATCAAGGCTCAGGATGATTTGGATGGTGTTGAATGCGGCAATCACCCTCATAGGGCTGTTGTTAACAGCGTATCACAAGAACAATGGGGTGAGATATTTTGGTAGGTACTCGAAGTATTTGGGCCAAGTTTAGAAAACATACTCACGACCTATACAGGCGTTTTTCTCGGAGTTTCGGGCTGCAATGCCAACCTCCCAACCATAATTGCGTTTCAGTCCAACAATGTACGTGGCGCATCACGTCGCTCGGTCGCTAGCGGCGTGCAGATGCTATTTGCCGCCGTCGGAGGCGTTTACGCATCATGCACGTTTATGCAGAGCGAGTACCCGACTTATCGTACAGGGGTGTGGTGCAGTGTGGCAACGCAATTTTTGCTCATTGTCCTTGTCGTATTGATGTATTGGTGGTTTAAAAGGCAAAATCGCAAGGCTGACCAGGGCGGAGTGGCTATTCAAGACGATGAAGATTATAGATACACCTTTTAGTTGTATAGTAGAAGCTTTCTAACACCGGATTAAGCTTATGACCGACTGAGCATCTCTGTCAGACGCCTGGACTATCCAGAGCACATATTATGCTCAATTGATTCAAAAGAAAGACAGCTTTCAACATCAGAAGCAATTATATTATCGGCCAATTGTTTGTTGCAAAACTCCTCACAATGGCTATCACTAGGTATAAATAACACAGCTCTCGGAGGGCATCTGAGCGATTCATGAGGGATGGTTTCAAATTAAACAACATCCTACTTGTGCATAGCAACTTTAGGCAATTATTTGTTGATAGTATTGAAAAGGAAAAGAGGTCTTCTCCTTCTTGCTGATTCATACACTCAGTCTTTAGGTTTCTAATATGTTTGGCTGAGGATCAGAGCCTAAAGGACTTGAAATCGTGCAAATTTCTCTAGCGCAGTTGGTACCGTTGAATTGGTGTGGGATGTCAACATTTTTGTGCTTCTAGGATTACCCTAACAGCCTTGGTTTGAGCAACAGGATATGCCACTATTACTAACTGGTCAACTGACTGATCAATACTGCTGGAGGATAAAATACTGAGCGAGGTCAACTTCATGGGACCTTAGCCCTGAGTCACTATTTCACCTGGTATCATGTGTTTCCAGATCATGCCAATCACTCCACGTACAGTTGCATCCCCAAAACATCTCCTTTAGCCCAGTAACCTCCAAATGTACTTAAAAGTGGCATGTTCTATAAGATTTCTTTTTGGTTCAAGTCATGTTTCAAGGATCATTTATCACATATTGGCCCAATCGGGTTCCTTAGACCCAATCCTTCGCGTTGCGTAACCCTTGCACGTCCCCTGCAGCACATCCCCTTTCCTGCGCTAAAATCCTGCGTGCTAACTTATGCACGTGCTATTGTTTATTTAAAAGTGCCACCGGGCTGGACCTGTTTTTACCCGTCTCTCGCCTCTGATCATTGCCCTTGACGAAATAATAGGCGACGACAGCAGCGGTTGTCGCCCAATAAGATGGCTCGCTCGATACCCATGCTCGCATTTTCCAGCGGCGCCTGCGCCGCCATTGCAGAAACCACAATGAACATTCACTTCTTCGGATTCAGGTGTGATGGGATCCAGGGATCGATAATCGACGCTGATGCCGTGGCTACTACGGTCTCCCTGAATAACCCTCCCGATATTGCCAAGGACGATGTGTGTCAATACTTGGATGGGTATACTCTGCTGTACGGCCCTTCGACCGTGGAATATACTTTTTCGACTACGATGAACGCACATGTTACAATGTTAGTATTGGCTAATGTCATAAAAATTACCTGATATGCCAATGTTAACACCCCTAAGGACAAATATTGGTCATTGCAAATTACAGATTCCAGAGGACATGGCGACTTGCACTGGGGCAGGCGAGCTGGTCGAATCAGGCGAGACGAGTAAAATGACCGAGACCTTTGTGACGAGCAGTTTTACAGCTACTCCGTTATCTGTCACGATTACTGCGGGCGTCGAAAAGCTCACACAAAATGAGGATGTCGCGATTCTGAGGACATCTATGACAGATGAAGGACATTATCCCGGCCCAACGTCATTGTCTACCCATTTACCTACTCCAAGCTGTGCTGCCCTGTCGGCATCATCCATGTTAGATACAACAAAAGAGTTCTTCCATAGCATGGTGCATATGCCTACACAAAATACTGTCCTAGTGGGCATGGCTATTGTAATCGGCGTGGCAGTTTTGGTTCTGCGGAGAGCTGGGACCGAAAGACGAGCGAAGCTCTTGGCAGAGGAATCCAGATGTTCTCAGAATTCCGAAAAGTAAAAGGATGACCTGCTCAAGTGCTAGGCAGGGTGCATAGTTGTTGGAAGCTTTCTGGCTGGTCTGGTTGAACGAAATAGTTATAATTTGGTGATCATATTCTTAATTTAATCGGTGACGCCTACAAGACACATTTAATTCTTTTTACTCCACCAACTTACAAATATCAAATCTGGTCTGGTAATAATTTCTTTGTTCCTCTTTGGATGTTCTACTAACAAGACGTTGGACTGAATTTCGAAGCATTCAATTGGCACCGGCATTTAGGATATCGCCTATATCAGCACATAGAAAGGTTTGCTTCCATTAGGATGGCCATAGCAAGTGGTTGCAGAGGCGTCGAGACCTTTGAACATCGGTACAGCCGTGTGACGGGACGACCAGTAAATTATACTGCCGCATCGACGGACTAGTCATAGATTCAGGCCAATATATACGTCTCATGATAGTAGCATGCCCATGAAATTGGTGCGACGTCTTGAATGGGAAGCAAAAAAGGGGACAGTATCACAAAGCTATTACCAGGGTGTCATGCATAACGGCATGAAGGCAATTATGCAATTTGAGATTATTGGACTCCAAGTTTACAAATGGAACGTGAAAAAATGCGTGACCTGATGCGTTGACGAGCCTGACGCCCCTTTGACGATATCTGGGTTGGGAGGCAGGCATGCACGATCATCTCAATCGCCTTCATCTTTCAGACGAAGTTAGTTGCTCAGTTACTCAGAGGGCATGCGAAATGGAACGCCAGGATTGTGCGCCCATTGTGTAATTATTTTGCTTTAATTAATGTTCGTACCACAAAATACACCAAGCGGCTCAAAGGTAGCAGACAGTTCAATCTCCATTTAGCGTATTGGTTTTTTTTTTTTTCAATTGACTGGGGAATCCACTCGTTTTCTATTTGAAGGATAGTTCAACCACGAGCTCTCGTGGAGTATTACAAAGAATTGAAAATCACGGATCTGCAGCCTCGATCAAACCATCTCTAGTGCAAGTTCCACAAAATCCCTTGCTATGCCCCGCTACTCACTCCGTCTCGTGCACAAATAGCACGTGTAGTATGATTTGACTACTTTCTCTTCAAAGTGTATCTGGTATGACAGAAGCGAACGAGATTTACTGTTATGTCTGCTTTTCCACTCAAGCGGTGGTTCCAATTACAATTAAATGCCACTCTTTCTATGCTTAGTTAGTATTATACCCCCATGGAGAGCAAGGCCTTTCTAATAATAATTATGGATATAAACTAGTAATAGAACTAGTTCTATTCCCTCTACCCTATCACATAATCATGGCACCCCTTGGCGTTGGTGAAAAACAATAAATCGAAACAGAGCTGGTGGCCCCCCAACGTTGCCTCTATACAGCACAAACTTACAACCGGGCCCGTGGTTTCGGGCATGATTCTGGTCAGATACATGGTTGCAAACCATAAGCCAGTCTATGAATACGAGGCATCGACAGTGCCAATCTTGATCGCTTAACTCCGGAGAATTTCCCAGTTGGTGTGCTCGCGCCGCAAGTTGGGCCCAAAGTCCAATATTGACAGGCCAGCCTTGTCAGTAGCCGCTATCATCGTCAAAGTCGCATTACCCACATTGCTATATCGAAAATCCGGTGGCGATCAATGCAGCTAGTTGCAGCCATCAGGCCCAAGTCACCGTTTCTACATCCCCACAGAACCCACCATCGAAAGCTTGGCCTCTGGGTTGATCATGTTTCCAAAAATATTCCATGTTGATTCCCCTGGTTGAAATAAAAAAAAACTTTCCCTACCGTCGACGTACCATCGCCAGCTCTCAAAAGCAAGGATCGCCCCCGGAAACCCAGAACTGATCAGGAACCCGATAACGTGGAAAGAAGGGATTTGCGCGCTGCGCACTCACGTCATGCGGCGTCTCGCGTGCCTCTGCTGGGAGAGCGGGAGGGTGGTGTGCAGGATACATACCTATGACTGGCCTGCTCGATGATGTAGTGATCTTCATAGCTGGGTACCGAGTTTGGAAACCGCCCCGGTGAGGCTGGCCTTACCACCCTGGGGAATTCTGGAAGACCCTGAAAGACCCCTAAAACGTACATTTTGCACAGCCTCAACACCATGAGGATCTTCTTCTGATACGAAGGGCGGCATGGAGTCATGGTTGCCAGTGGGGGGTTGTTACTGCTGCCATGAGTGTGGCATCGTGTGTTCTAATAGGAGCTGTCTAGTCAGCGGATTAAAAGCTGAGTGGCTGCATCACCAATACAGGCTACCATATTTGATAGATATCCTAGAACTTGCAAAATTTTATGTGGGAACGAACCATTCGCACAGGAGCCAGCTGTGGCGAAAGCATGGTTTAGTTGTCACGTCGCCATCCATGATTATCGTGTAAGTCGCGCGGGGCTTGGCACCGTGCGACAAGAATAAGATCCAATTGCGCGGTGCGTCGAATTACGGCGCCGTGATATGTGATAAAATTCTCAGATACAGAGATCTCTCAAAAATTAGAACTAAATGTGATAAATGGATCCTTCGGAAACAACCTAATTTCTCATGACGGGCTGGCCTTGTGAGACAAAAACAAGACAGGCTGGCTCACACGGGTGAGACGACAAGCCGAGGCCAAGACAGGACGCACTTTGACAGCACTCCAGCAAAAGTCACCCCCAACAAACGGTGGTTGCATTTCCGTCCGTCCTCGAGTGCATTGCCGACAGGCAGGGCTGCACTTCAAGACATGTCCCATGGTGGTAGGTTAGTCTCCGGCAGGGTTACACCGAGTGTAACAGTCGGCACGATTCGCAAGGTGGCGGACACTTTTCACGAGACGCAGCTCAACTCGACGTCTGTCAACTGCCGTGTTCCTGGCAGCTCTACATAGTTTGTGCGATGGATAGAGGAAGTGATCAACTTAGGTCCCAGGATAGCGGCATGCACATCAGCGCGAGCAAGCTCGTATTCCTCAACTTGAAGGCAATGATGTTCACCAGTGCGGTAACAGCAATGGCCTCAACCTGTAGTGTCCATATTCATGCTGACAGTTGGGTATGCAGACATTCATGTTCAGCCGTCAACAATGGGATGGACTTCGGTGCGGCCGGAGGTTCGCTAAACATGTCCCCTCCATCCCAGTCTTGGCAAAAATAAATGCATCACTGTATCGATCTGGGAAAGACGGCCGTCGCTGTCACGTCGTGAGCAATGACGTGAATGCCTCTTTCTTGAGGTTCCAATGACGATTTGAGAGCATCACGAGTGATCGACAGACGGGATGACGAGATGTTGTTTCAGGACGGCGCCACTGTCGGGGAATCAAACGTCGGGAGTGCATAGAGACTGAGAACCATTTCCGTTTCAAGGTGTTGGTGCTATGGCTAGGCCTGTGCCACGTCGACGGCCCGCCATCGTAAAAAAAAAAATTAAAAAAAAAAAAATTTAGTGTTGGTTCTCACGGGCTGCAGACGTCAAGTGGGGAGACAGCCCTTGCTCGGTGGGTTCCCCGGTGGTTTCAGCCTCGTGGATAAATTGACGTGGAAGGATGACGGATAGTGATAGTGACGTCATAGACTTTTCTTTCCCCCCCCTTCTAGCTCCGCTCCTCTGACGGCACCCGTCAAGGACTGTCCCATTTTGGTGGACTCTTGCTGCACGCATGCATAGCGCCGCCATCCGCGTAGCTCGTCTTACATCCCGTGAACAGAAGTGAATGCTATGAGCGGCTTGCAGCAACCACCCACCTGTCCCTCCTCCACTGACCGCAACCTCAAGTCAAGGGTATCGCCCCTCGGACATCCCACATCCTAGGCGCTGCTGCAGGTCATCACGAGGGTCGAGGTTGAGACTGGTGCAAAACATTTCGGAGTCTTTTGATCGGCGCTTCAACTTATCGTGTTGGGCGTGAGACTTGCTCGCCTTGCAAGTCCAGTCCGAAGGCGTATGCGACATCAATGGCTTAGAAGACCTATAAACCACATCTGCTTGATTTGCAGGCGGTAGCTAGCAGATCTCCCAACTACGGAAAAACCCTTAAAACCCTTGAGGCTGGAATATTAGCGATCCAAATCCAGCATGATCGTCATCCAAATGAGATGGCATCCGTTCTTTGGCATAGTCAAGGCCAATATAACCCCCGAACGTAGTGGGGACAGCCAACGGACATGCCGAAACACCTCTCTCTATCTTCCCTTTCCTTTTAGCTTTCTCTCTTTGGTCTGTTTACTGGTGGAGTGCTTTTTTGCGCCTACGAACCCAGCATCTCGAAAATGACGTCATTACCGCCATGTCAACAAGACCGGTGAAAATGACCGGGGTTATGCGACAGGCTTGTGGAGGGGCATCGTCCCAAGCCCGCCCATGGGGGGATCCCTGACACTCTTGCTCAATAGCCCCTCAAGCAGTCCGCATCCGATAAATATCGGGATTGCTAATATCGTAATTGCACATTTCGCCCATTGAGGGTTGCCGAGGGCTCATGCACAAGCCTCTCAGCGGCATTTCCCCATCCACAGTTCCCCTCCTAGTCAGTTAAAGGTGATGCTTAGCTCCACTGCGGCGTCAAGCAGACATTACTCTGATTTTATAATCCAGGACCTGGCTGGGGTCGTTGCGACGCTCTGGGGTGTGCGAGAGGATCGGGCTTCGCAGGGTTGACCCTCGGATGCTTCAATCCGGACACCTTTCCGCCGTGCTCATCGCCCGGAGCCGACACGAGCAGTTTCGCATTGGCGAAAGTCACCGATGGAGAGAGAGCCCCAGGAATTACACCCCAATTACATTCGACACGTCGAGAAACGGTTCGCGTTGCGGAAATCAATGGCGTTCCACGCGGTTGGAAGCCCTCGTTGGCATCATGAAAGTAAACATTATACTCAACTCGAGGTCTCCGTGACCGTGGGTTCCATGCGCGTCTGTAATAGATCTGCTCGATGTGAATTTCCGAAATCGATGCAGTCTCTCTACCCATGGCTGATGAAAACTAAGTAACACTGGTGCCAAGTGGTCGGTCATCCGGTTGAACTGCAAACCCCAGGCTAGCCGGCTCAGTTCCCAAATGGGGACTGATCGTCCGGGAAGGGTTGCCGCCGGGGGGTCATGGGCGCACTTGCAGGCGCTGAAAATTTTGTCCACTGGGTGGCCAAATCGCAGAAATATGAAGTAAACAATAGATAGATTCATCGGGGTGGGAGATGCGCCTGGCAGAGGCAAACAAGCCACGCAAGAAAACGATAAGCCACGCAATGTCCACTTGATCGGCTTCTCCGCCGTCGAGATTTGCATGATAAAAATAAGTGAAGAGTGTCGATCAGGAAAAGATCATCGGCCGCCGCATTAATTGAATGATGGAAAGTAAATCCCATGTTCCCCGTGCGGAATTAGGTCGATCAGATGTGGCTTGGTCGCTTCAAAACTCTCAAAACAATTTTGCGGCATTCAGTTGAGGCTTCGTACTCCAAGTACCTTCAGCACATTAGACGCTAAGAGCACAATGGTCGGGCCGGGATGGGGCAAAGGGGGGGGAAACAGTCTAAAGCCGGGTGCAGACCAGTTACCGAGTACTGGGTATGAAGACACGCCCGTCCGCATCGGCAGAGCTTGCGCATGCGAAGAAGCACATGGCCACGCTCAGTCTGGCGTGAATGATGAAGATCAAATACAGCGAATGGTGGCAGAGAGGAGTTGGCATGTACCATGCCGGAGCTAGCAGACGGTGGATGAATGGTGTGGCGTCTAGTAGACGTGGGTCGTTGGTGTCCCAGTGGGTGCGTCCTGTAGTTCTCAGTCTTACAGGACATTCATTCTATGCGTGTCTTCAGTGAGGGCCGGGGTCAGGCTACATGAGGCAAAGCGGTGCGGGAAATGGTCCGATTGTGACGGCTTCGACTTTGTGATAGCAGCAAGTGCTGGGTACAGTAGCCCCAATACATAGCATCGTAGTATTCCATACAAGCCCTCCGAATGGAATGGACGGAACTGATAAACATGCATAGCCACACGGGAATGGCATCGGGCTTTGGAGAAGGCTACCACCCCTTCCTATCTTGAGCGATGCGCTCCTTAGGTCGAACAGCCGAATAGTCGAGCACGTACATCTTTGTTCATCGAATTATGACAATGGTGCTAACCCGTGATCAATAGGAGCTGTGTTGCTGAGAGGGGGCCATCCACGGCTAAAATCTCGCCATGAGGTGATGCAAAGGGAAAATCCCCTGGTCAGTGGCTGATCCCAAAAAGGAAGGCTTGGGGAGAATGGTCCTTGCCGCTCCGTGGGTGCAGATGGGACGGGTAGTCATAAGTCGCCCATCAGCAGCACCTCTTCTGACTTTCCTCCCAGGTGATGCGTAGCCGAGCCTAAAAGTGCAATTTTTGGGCCTTGCTCTGGCCCGTTGTATCTGGCTGTGTTGGTTTGGGCAAATACTTGGGTACAAAGTAGTCTATTAGTCTACTTCCAGAAGACCCTGCGTGACGGTTGAGCTGCGGCTTGACGGGAAGCTGAAGACAAGTGCGCGCCGTTGGAACCGTTCCATTCCTTCGGGAGCGGAAATCTGGCTAGCATAGTCCACACGTTTTCGTCTCATCAAGCCCAGTGCTCTGAAAGGTCAACGCGCGGAGATGGCAATACCCGGAGCAGCGTGTCGGGGTGCACGGTGGGCATTAGCATGAGAGAGGTCGTTCGACAGGCGCCCGATGACGGCAGACTCGAGGTTGGGCTAGGGATAGAGAGAGCCGATTGCGCGGGAAAGATCCGATCCGGCTAGTAAATCGCTGTGGGTTTGCCTCCACCTCCCACAAAGTCGGATGGACAGATGGCGTTCCTGCGTAAGGGTCACCGCTGTAGGATAGGTCGAGTATAATGGAGCTGGGGGTGCCCTAGTCTGTCCGCTGAGAAAAAGGTTTTTTCTAGCTGGGGAAGCCACAGCACGCACCGACAATAGGCAGGTGTGGAAATTTTGGTGAGAGGCCCGGGCTGCTGCGAGTCTGTGGCTCAGCGGGGATGGCTTCACTGGAGGACAGCACCAACGCCGCTGTAATTCGCCTGACGGCCCTGTAAGTCCGCACAAATCCTACATAGGTACATGCCTAGAAGGTACATTGGTGGTGCAGGTGTGCTAGACCGGCCCCGGTTACATGGAGTCATTGGGGCATGTCTTGTCAGTGGTGCGTTGTCATCCCACGGTGGAGGTGAGGTTGTCAAGCCCTAACTAACATACAACCGAAGAGCAGTAGGCCAGGCGCGGAATCACAGCGTTTCATTCGACCCTCCAGAACTGCCTGAAGTACTGTAGTTACTCGGCAGCTGGGGGGCAGACCCAAGTCCCCCGGTACCATCCATTCTCGGGCATGCAGCGTATTATAACTTGGGGCAGATGCAACTGAAGCAGCGCCAAGATACAGAAGGGGGGGGAGGGGGGAGGGGTCGCTGTAATGGCTCGAGGTGAGCGACCAGGGTCCTTTTGTCTTGCACTAACAATTTCGAGATGGACGAGTCTCTTCGCTTTTTCTTTCTCTCCTCACCTCTCCTCAATGGCAGGGATTCCAGAGACGCCGACCGAGTGGCCCAGGG
>NAGG01000782.1:0-57546 GCA_003031705.1 Calonectria naviculata | reverse complement strand
ATAAAATATAGCCTTTTTAATATAAAATAGATCTTTAAATATTATATTTAGAGCTTTAAGTAATTATTATATAAACCTTTAAATAGCTTATAAATTATACTAATAAATAATTAGTATAATATTATTAGTTCTTTTTCTTTTTAATAATAATTATCCTAATAATTAAAAAAGTATTAATATAATAATTAACCTATAAGTATTATATTTATAATTATTCTTAATAATAAGATATATAATAAAGCCTATATTAAGCCTAAGGCTTACTATTATAATTATTTTTAAGATTAGCAATATAATTAATAAATATTTTAATTAAGTATAATATACTTAATTAAAATAATATAGCAAAAAGTAAAATAACTTAATAATTATCCCCTTTTTAATATAATTATTCCCTTTTTATAATCCCTACTAGCATAGTATATAAAAATATAAGTAGCTTTTTATTTTATAAAGGATTAATATTAGATTCTCTATTATACACAGAAATACATTACAAATCAGGGAAGGCACTGTCTTAGCGTGTAATTATGCAAGAGTCAGGTCAGAGAGTTAGGTTATTAGGTCGAACCGATCATACCCTAAGAGCCCACAGAGCTGCGTTTATAGCTATTCACATGAGTTGTTGGTAGTTCAACTATGACTGCTCTCATCTACCAATAGCTGATAGGCTCAAAATGACCATAATATTTTGCCCATCAACATATTCAAATCAGCCATACCGGACTGGCGCCGTCTGCTCTCCAAACCAGTCCTCCAGTTTTGCCTCTTCGCTAGATGCATAGTTTATGATGGTGCTTTTCGTAGTCGTGTAAGCGTGGTAGGCATCGATGCCATTCTCACTTCCCACACCACTCGAGCTCGTCGCCCCGCCCCAGGGGCTGCTCGGGTCATTACGATGGTGCGTGTTAACCCAAACGATGCCAGCATTGATGCTTTCTGATACTTGAAACGCCCGGCTGACATCCTTTGTCCAAATCGCTGCCCCTAGTCCAAACTCGGTGTCATTGGCCAGTGCGATAGCTTCAGACTCCGTGTCAAATTCTACCACTACAATGGCCGGGCCGAATGCCTCCTCGCGCCAGATTCTCGTTTTGATGATGCCATTGGTCGCTGTAGAAGCTAGCACCGTAGGCGGATAGTAAAACCCCTTCGAAAAGTCGGCCTTGTCAAACTCTGACGGGCCAGTTAACCTCTTCCCACCACACAAGGCTCTGGCATAGCCACTGTCAACGGCGTCGTTGACAAGGTTTTCCAGGTTCTCTAGTTGTCGTTCGGAAATGAGAGGGCCCATGGCTGTATTCGGGTTAGATGGCGACCCCATGCGATCCTGAATGCTGCGACACTTGCGGAGGAGCTTTGATATAAAGTCGTCGTAAACTTTGTTATGGATTATGACTCGCGTAGCCGCAACACATGTTTGTCCACTTGCAATGAATGCGCCAAACGCAGTTCCATTGGCAGCAGCGTCCAAATCTGCGTCTTCAAAGACGACAACAGGTGCCTTTCCTCCGAGCTCAGCGGTGAGCCGAGCCAAATTGTTTCCGACGACGGATCCAATAGCGCGTCCAGCGGCAGTTCCGCCAGTAATGTCAACCTTTCTCACCAACGGGTGGCTCGTCAGGGCCTTCCCAGTCACTGACCCGAAACCCGGAATAACGTTAAATACTCCGTCAGGCAATCCCGCGGCCTTGAGGATGGGGCCCAGGAGAAGGCTGGTGAGCGGTGTAAGTTCACTGGGCTTGAGAACCACACAGTTCCCCGCTGCCAGAGCAGGGGCCAGTTTCTTGACGGCGATGAGTAGGGGATGGTTGAACGGGGTGATCTGTGCGACCACGCCGAGCGGAACTCTGTCGACCCAGTTGTGCAACTTTCCGGTTGTGGGGAGGACAACTCTTTCTTCCGTTCGGAGCAGAGAGGCGTAATACTTGAACCACCTGGTCAGGGACGGAACCTGTGCTCGCATTTCTCGGATAGCCCGCCCGGTTTGTTCGACCTCGAGCGAAATAAGCTCATCCAGTTCCTTCGTTAACAACTCGGCTGCCTTGTCGAGGACATCCGCCCTAACTTGGCGCGGCGAACGTGACCAGACGCCCGATAGGAAGGTTTGCTGCGCCAGTTGGATAGCAGAATCCACGTCATCACTCGAACCAGTGTGGCATCTGCAGTGGTGTTAACAACGGCCTGTCAGTATTAAAACAGCTAGTCTCACTGTGCTATAACGTCTGCTGTGGCGGGGTTCTTGATGGTGAGACTAATGCTCTGGTTAGCAAAATGACATGTCGTATACACTCGTTGCTTACATTTCGCCATTGCCAGCGACACTCTGGCCTCCAATCCAAAGACGATAGGGATCCATGTTGGGCAGAGCGATGGACCTTTGTAAATGTCGCACAACGAGCGTGATTCCGAAGCAAAGAATGTCTTGGGGTTGAGCTGGAGGGTGATGGCCGTCGACAAAACGAGGGGGCCAGGTAGAAGAGGGGTTCAGTTGATATGAGATAAGCAATGCACAGTTGAGAAGTCCAGGTGGGGGAGACTCGGATGCATCCAGCTGCGCATTACCCCGCCCATGTCTCATGTCGACATCACTGTACATTCACTGTACAGGGCATGTGCTTAATATCCAGTATTTCCGATCGAGAGACAAGAAGAGTCGTGGAAGTCAGACAAGGCGGTTATCATGTTCTACCCTGCACAGGACAATCCATCTACGGCACGTTCGGTCAGCCCTTGATTAAAGCTACTGGTATTAAATCTTTGGCTGCGGAAGATGAGAGGATTCAAAATTAATTGTTGAAGATAAAATAGACATATTACTTCCTGTCAAGCTTATTGTCGCTGTATTCAATTCTACGCAATAATTTCTAGTACTCGCTTGGACATTGAGAGTACCTTTTCCTCCTCTAGTCTTCGCGCAACTAATTGAAGGCTGATTGGTAGGCCATGCATGAATTCCGAGTCAACTGAAAGGGTCAGTATCAATTTACGTCATTACATATTCATGACTTACACTCTTGGTTGATACTTTCACACACAGGCCCAAGAGGCTCGTATTTATCATCCAGTTTGTCAATATCCTTGTCGACCGACATGCCGGTGGCGAATGAGACGCTGGAGTAATCCACCACGTTGTAGACGCCGGTGTACCCAACTGCACAAGACTTAGCACTCTTCTTCGAGTAGAGAAAATATGTCACTTACCGTGCTGAAACTTTCCCGCCTTGGCAGTGTTGAATGGGATGGTTGGACAAAGAATAGCATCAATACCAGCCTTGTTCCAGCGGTCAAGGTAGCGGTTCTGGAAGGCGGCTCTCTGCAGATGTAGCTGCCACATTTCGGCGGTGCCAAGTTCCTTTGCAGCCGCATACGCCATCATCTCTGGCCTCCAGGGCTCATCAGTTCGCCTCAGCTCCTTTTCTATTGTGAGGCCTCCATCGGCTACGAACATACGATCGAGGAGCTCCAGGCCTTCCTTTTGGTCGACAGGGTCCCAATCAATAATCTCAAAACCTGCCTCCTCAAGCTTACGTACTGTTTCTCGCAAAGCTCTGGCAACCGGTGGAGTAGGGCGAACCATGCCGTCGTGCCACATGACTCCGATTTTCAACTTGGGTGGAAGCTCCACAGTGCGCCAGGGAATCGGCACACACTTGGCATCTCGAAGCCACGGCTGTCCATCTATGACGCTCCTGCTGTACATTTCAACGTCTGCGAGCGTGCTAGCCATTGGTCCATTGACTGACGCAACTGCCTCCTGGCCAGGCATGCCTGAGCGAGTGTCGCGGACAGGAAATCGACCAGAAGATGGACGAAGGGTAAAGATACCCGTACATGCTGCAGGAATACGTAGAGAACCACCTAAGGTAGAGTCAGTGCACCGCAAAACTAGACGCTCTGGACGACGTACCGATATCAGAGCCCACTCCAAGCACGCTTCCCTTCATCGTGATTAGAGCAGACTCTCCACCCGAACTTCCACCGCTGGTAGTCTTTCGGTTTCTGGGGTTCGTTGTTCGCCCAAACACGTTGTTTACAGTTTCGGCAATCATCATGGCGGTGGGAACATTTGTCTTGACGTAAAACACGGCACCGGCATCTTCCAAAAGCTGGGCGAGTGCCGAGTCGGTCTTGGCAGGGTCGTCCACGTGAGAGGCAAAGCCGACCGTGGCATCAAGACCTTGTAGGTTAAAATTATCCTTTAGTGAAATGGGGAGACCGTGGAGTGGCCCAACAGGTTGTCCGGTCTTGGCAAGGTGAGCATCTCGCTCACGGGCCGTTGTAATAGCACGGTCAAAACAAGTTTCGGAAAGGCAGTTGGTCTTGAGGCTTAGTTTAGCAAACGTAAAATAAAAGCATAAACCGTTACACCTACAAGTTGGTGAGCAGCCACGGCGCGCTTGCAAAAAGCCTTGGTAACCTCTTCTGACGTGAGTTGTCCACTAGAGAGCCTTGCAACCAGCTCCGACGCGCTGAGATTAGTAATGGCTATCTCCTCGGGTGTGAACCAGCCCGATGTTTCTGGCCAGCTTGTAACATCTTCTTGAGACTCGGGGGGCAACAGTTCGGCTGGGACCAGCCACTCTGGGGGAATAGAAGCCAGAAGAGCCTCGCGCTTTTTTGCGGCGATGGCCTCCCACGAGTTTGGAATAGGATGCTTAGAAACAACAGTCATGATGGTTGGATTGTATGGTGCAAGTGTCGCGCAAGTTGGGCGGAGGGCTCAATATGGAATCGCTATCAACCATTTATACGCTTTCCCATCATTCCCGGGCTGCCCCAACGGCCAGGTCCGATTCCGGTTAGGCTGGCTGCAACTTCGCTGGCTCTGCATTTTACCGGTTGGTCATCTGATAACTTGGCTGGGCCATTAGATTCCTTTCCTAATGCGGTAGTCAATCAAATCTGCTGCTCACGTGCCACGTGGAGAAGGATTGCATTCTCAGGCAATGCATCAACGCCTTATCTACCTCGGAATTGTCGCAGTTCGGCATATCTCAGAGTGATTGGAGTCTTGCAATTTATAAGGATATTTATATTGTACAAATCTTCAAGGTTTTATACCGTAGTAACGTTTCAAATCTTGAATTTCATCGCTGAGAATGAATCGCTAGTCTCAACGCCATCCTTTCCATATTAGGAAACCATACAAAAGTCACACGCCTGGTTCTAAAACGCTTTGCTAACTGCGACGGCGCTCATTTCTCCGTAAAAGTTGTTTGGTTTTTGTCATGCTTCATATTAATCCTTTGGCCTTCCAAGTCTCTTCACACCGAGTAAGCCCGCGACGATAGCGTGGAATACCAGCATAACAGCAGTTCATCCAATAAGAACGCACAATATCGCATTGCTGAGTCGTGATTGCATTCATTCCTGCCAAATACACCGGTGTTGCCAGGTGAATGTAGAACTGAGACGACTGTGGAACCGAGGTGATGACCTGACACAGTCGATCAAGCGCCGATGTTAAAACTGCTTCCTTGAACCCAACCGTACTCTGGTCGTCCATCTGGCTGACGACGGTTATGACGGCAGCGAACCGGTTTGCATTTGCGCAATGATCTCGGTCCTTTGTGCCCATGTCTAGATTTAGGAGTTGATTCATGGCCTGGAAACAGAGTTCTGTAGGACTTGAAACTGCATCCCCCCTTGCGATTCGAAGATAGAGATTGAATACATCGGCCGGACACCCCACTACTTTGAAAAAGCTGTCATTGAGAATTTCACGATGCCAGTCATCAAATATTAAGCCACGAGAACCTCTTACTACTGAACCCATGACGTCGAACCATATGAGCCTGGACACAATCTCAATGAGTCCTGGGACATTTTTTGCCAGTCTTTGCAGGTCAGATTGGTCACGACAATGGCAGTCAAGCAAAGACTTGGCACCATGAAGATGGAATTGCCAATCCCCAAACGCTCTATCAAAGACATCAAACACGGCAAAAGCTGCGATTCCCAAGATTGCAAACGGGTTCGCCGTACTGAGGGCCTCGTTCAATTCCATAAGAAGTGCCAGTCGGTGCTGGGCCGCATCCTCAGACTCGGTTGCATCCCAGTCGCTGGGCGGAGTCGTGGGAAACCGGTCAATGTGGACCTGCATAAAATACCGGAGACTGGCGACAAGGCGGATCGTCTTATCCGAGACATAGTGGCTGTCGCCGATCGTCTGGCCGTGTATCGACTCGACCTGGTGGCAAAAGGCAGCCAAGCGCTGGATAAAGCTGCTCCGGTCCACATCCGGCGAGTCACTGGATGCGGGCGATGTTGGTGAAGCCTCGCTTTTCCCAGCACTGCCAATATGTGAGGGCGCTGTTGCCGATCCTTCTGATGCTCTCCGCTTTGCCTTGGCGGGAGCTTCCCCAGCCCACACGACTCTCTGCGGGTAGTCTCCACAGGGCAGATTGGCCTGCACGCACGGCAAACAGCGAGGTCTATTGAGGTCGCATTTGACGCCGCGGAGCTTGCACCTGCCACAGTCTCTATCCCGCCGGATCCCGCGCGGCTTACCGCGTCGCTTGTCGTTGGCGTGCTGCATGAAGGGGCTTTCTATGTTGGGCAACAGCGGGCGGGCAAGGTCACGTTGGGAGGTCAATAGACTCTCTAGGTTGCCTGCTCAAGAAGGAAGGGTATCAAAAAGGACATGGGCCGACCCGGATGAGGGGTGAGCGGTTGGTGATATACACATCTCTGGCGGACGGCACAAGACCTCGGGCACGCACCCCTACAGCCAACCGTGACGCCTCCCCCGCAGATACGATCGACGCTGGACTGGCGGCTTATCAACGAGCCGGGATGCAGCGTACCAATGGTGTGTAGTTGCACTAGTGGATAAACGGCGGGGCGATAGCGCGAATCGACTTCCGGCTGCGTTAATTTTAGTGAATCGTCAACTGATGTTGCTGGGCGCAGAGGAGTATGAAACCGTCGGTTAAATGAGCGCTGGCTTCTCATTAATGATCATATGTAGAATGCTAGAACTGATCCTACTTGCATGACTCCGCCACAGCGTGGTTGGCATTTGCGAGAATGCAAGTCAAAGGCTCCAAGTTGCTTCAGTACCAGATGCTGTTGAGGTTATCTACCGAATCAGTTTCGTCGTGGAGCCGAAGAAGTCCCCTCCTCGAGGTTGCATGACCGGCTTGGGTATACATCATCTCACTGTAGACAGATTTAGCTCGGTATGGTATATTCGGAGCGGCAAAGCCCGTCCGCCCAAAGGAGTTTTATCCTTAATTCGCAACATATGTTATATTACACAAGGTCAGATTATACGAAGAATAGCCCGTGATTTTCTGCATGACGTTGAGATCCCAAAAAGGCAATGCGTTTACCTGCAAAAAAGGTCAACCTGCGATTTTCCCCCCAGAAAAAGTGGCATCTAAGGGTAAGAAATAAGG
Organism: Calonectria naviculata; assembly: GCA_003031705.1. Taxonomy (NCBI): domain Eukaryota; kingdom Fungi; phylum Ascomycota; class Sordariomycetes; order Hypocreales; family Nectriaceae; genus Calonectria; species Calonectria naviculata. The sequence goes on along the minus strand of NAGG01000782.1, from coordinate 50,143 downwards.
CCAGGCAAACAAGCCATGATAGGGAGCTTCCCCCGGAACCACTTATGTATATCAACTTTGGACGTGGTAAATGATTGGGCATGTCGGCCATGCCTTGGTGCTTAACCATATCATGAGCATGAGTGTCATTCGCACGTGATGCTGTTGTGAGAATGGACGACACTTCCTTGTAAAGATTACGATGCCTGATGTCAAAAGGGAATCATCAGTAGATAATTGTGCAGACAGAGTTTACGGCTAATGATTTGATTATATATACCATGGGCATATTTATAATTACGCCGCGCCTTCGGTGTTTTGCTCGAATTTCTCCGACACTAAGGGGAAAACCGGCTTACACGTCATCATTCGACTTTCCTTTTCTGTTGCTTTCCCCTATGGCGGTCATGCACTTTCGGGACATTATTAATTACGCCGATTTAGCTTTGATTTGTCCCACTACCTTGACTGTAAAGCAGTGATACAAAACCCAGTCCTAGTTCCTAATGCATATTCTGTCGAATTGAAAGGTGCCCAAAGTGTCACTGTACATTGGTATAAGAGCGCTCTGCATTGCTCAAATAGACATTGGAGATGTAAAATAGCATACTTGACAATTAAACTATCCTTTCTGCAACATCGTACTGGATTGCCGTAAAGATTACAGTGATTATCCCCAACTTATCCTTTCAAGCTACGTAGTTCTGGAGAAGCTCTTTAGTAGATAACCATTCAGGATTGGCAAGCTATATATAATGGACGTCTGAGTTACACAAATAGACTCAAGACGGCCAAATTGACACCTGTGAGGATCTGGTCAAAGTTTATTCCTCATACGGTATTTTTGCACGTTAGTCAGAGTTATATGACCTAAGCCGACACCCACAGGGCGCGCCAAGACACCCATGCCGCTGCATCCGCTCCGCCCGCTCTAGCCGCTATCGTCACTTCGGCTGGGTTCGATAGGTCTGCCTTTAATATAACAAGTGCATAAGGACACTGGCTTCTGGATATTTTACCCTGATTATTATTGTCATTCAAGTCTGCACCTTCACATCCATCATGACTTTGACGATTCTTTCAGAAAAAGACATCAGACAAATATTTCAAAGTCTTACCTTCAAGGATGTCTCCAGTCTAACCCAAGCTCTCGAAAAAGCACTTACAAAATACTCGCGCGGCGATGAACAACGGTATCAGCCACATCGAAGCATTGTAACACGACCAGAAGGCCAGGTCAGCTTGTTTATACCCAGCACCACTCAGCAGTTAAACACAGTCAAAATAGTCGGAATTAGTCCATCAACTGGCGCTGTTACACGATCCTCCAACTCCCCTCCGCCACAGACATTAGTTGGGTCTTTAATACTCTGCGACGCCTTTGGCCGAGCCACCGGTCTTCTCAATGCTGCCGAGCTCACAGCCTTCCGTACCGCACTAGGTTCCATGATTCTATATCGGCTGAGAGAATCAACAGAAAACATGATTATTTTTGGATCTGGCAAGCAAGCTTACTGGCAGATTTGCCTTGCAGCTCTACTTCGTGGCAAGGATATAAAGAGAATCACCATCGTGGATCGCGCCTCTGAAAGGACAAATGAACTCATCAATTCTTTACGCAAGTTGAACTGGCCGTCACATATCAGGTTGGAACCCCTAGCAGATGGCGACTCTTTGGAAGAACTGGTCACGGATGCCGATGTCATCTTTTGCGCCACCCCAAGCGCCCAGCCGCTATTTCCCGCGTCGTTCGTCTCTTCAAATAGGGCCCGGTCCAGGTCAAAGTACGTTGCGGCTGTAGGATCATATCGGTTGGATATGACGGAGCTCGACCCTGAACTTCTCGAGGATATTGCAAATCCGGATGGAAGCTTTTCTGAGCAAGTATGGGAGAGTAAAATCATTGTCGACCTTCGTCTTGGTTGCTTGCAGGAGACTGGAGAGTTGGACCGAGCGGGCGTCGATGACATGCAGGTGTTGGAACTTGGCGAACTACAATCCGAACTAACTGACGAAATTTCCTCTGAGTTTCATAAATGGCTCAAATCTGGACTCGTAGTCTACAAAAGTGTCGGTAATGGTGTCATGGATATAGCAGTAGCAGAACATCTTATGGAGCTAGCGAGCTCAAAAGGTTTTGGCACTATTTTGCCAGAATTTTAGTTTCCATTTTGCCTCTGTAAAAGACTTAATGTGTCATAGATATGAGCTTGTTGCAATGGACTGATCATCCACAGCTGTCGCGATTTTGAGGAATAGGACAGCATCTACTTCTCGCTGGCTGGCCCGATAACTACCATCTTTTCCCATCCTCTATTCTCCTTTGCCGATTTCATGGCCTCCTCGTGCTCCTTAAATGTAAACTTTCCAATTACCGACTTTTGGAGAGTAAGGCGGCCGAGCTCAATCAATTTGACTGTCTGGGAAACATCGGAGCGAGTCTGAGCGAAGGATCCGACGATTGTGAGGCAATTGCTCATGATGACCGCGTAGGGCAGGGCCACGTTATCGATGATGACACCCGCAAAACAGCATCTAAAACAGTGAATGGAATAAGTATTGGCAAGATGGTAGAGCAAATGGACCAACATACCGGCCGTAGCGCTTCAACGCCAAAATTCCAGCGGAAATGTGAGTCGTCTTTGCCGCGGCTGGTGGCGAGTAGTCAATGTACCCATCGGCGCCTTTGCCTCCAGGTGTTGCACTGCGCAAATTCAGAGAATCCTTTTCCACGTCTCCCGTCAACACCACTGGAGTGATGTATTTGGCGTCATCTCCAAAACTGGCAATCATTCTGTCCAGCTCATCTTTGTTTCTGCTTCCAGCAATTACCTTGCCTCCCAAGCTTAGTACTGCTGCAACTGCACTTGAACTGAAGAAGCCAGTGGCTGGTAGAACGAAAACAGTGTCTCCCGGCTTGACGCCGATGGCGTTGGCCGCTCCCAAGCCCGGCATGAGGCTGGCTATTTCCGCAAGCTGTTCCACTGCAATTCCTCCCGACTGAAGAAGACTCTCGTCGATTACGTGGATGTTCTCGGTAGGGAAGCAAGCGTATTCAGCAAAGCAACCGTTCTTCCAGTGTCCACTTGACAGCTCAAGTTCAGCGGGAGTAAAGCCCCCGTGGTAGCCTTGATATTTGGGTTAGAATTGGACTTTGACCGAGAAGTGAAAGAGACATACCCAAAACAATGCGATCTTCAGGCTGTTCACGCAATCTAACAATGTAATCGCAAAAAACAAGCTGCCCCGGTTTGAGAGCCTTTACATCAGGTCCAACTTGGTCAACACGTCCCACGCAGCTAGTTCCGAAAATGAGCGGGTAAGCAAGGGGATAGTCTCTCATTCCTCGAACGACATCGGGCTGCAACCCATCAGTTTCCACTTTGGCCTACAAGGCTGGTACATACCACATAGTCCCAAATTGGCGCCGCCTCGACTCGAACCACCACTGAGCCGGCGGTGGCAGTTGGCCGTGGGACATTCACCAACCGCAGATCACCAGGACCGTGCAGTTCAAGGGCTTCCATTATATTTTCCATCGCTCTGAGTGATTAGATCCAAGATGCCAATACCTACACTGGAATGAAAGCGAGGCTTTATAGCCACGTAACTTACGATGACGTATGACGTGAGCGCTAGTCAAAATGGGTCTTGTTACCCACAACTTAGATGAAGTTGCGTGGACATGAAATTAACAGGTTCGTGCAAACAATTATGCGAAAAATCAGAAAGAAAAAAATCTCATTAACTAATGTATCATTTGAGATACCTTTCTTTGCATCTATTTCAGCTCTCTACGTCTTACCCAGATAGCAATTAAGCAGAGTCGTTGACAAAGCTAACCTCAAGTGAGTGCATTCCGAGCGCTCCATGCCCCCTACTCGGGTTAGCCAGTTGTATCGGACTTGGATTCCAAAAATGATTCGATTGCTATCCTTGAATTATGTACTATAAATTTTAACGCAAAGCAATAGCCGAGCTTTCATGGTATTGCAGTTATTTGAAGCTCACATATGTGATGCTGGCATTATACATTCTCGCTCCGAAACATGGTCATGAAGTTATTTGACCTAAAATTCAGGCTGGCCGAGTTCTACTCCTGCCTTCTCGAGGTCATCTCGCCATCTTTGTCTGACTTTGGTCAATAGTTGCCGGTCCGAAAGAACATCTGCGGCTACACCGGCCAGGGCCTTGGCAACCCTGGCTGCCCTCTCGAAAGCATCCTTTGTTCCCGCAGCCTGCGCAAACTCGGGGTTGTGAGGTCCCATGCCATTTGGTCCGGGTTTAATAGCAAAAAGAGGACTCAAGCTGGGGATGGCGTAGCTGATGTCTCCCTGGTCAGTGCTTGCTTTTATGCTGCCTCGGGCTTCGTCCTTGTCTTGATCCACAGCAATCTCATGTGGGGGGTTTAGGGCGTTGAAGTATCTCGTATAATGCTGGGCCAAGACGCGGTTAGGAATATGATCTTTGTAACCTCCCCGAGGACTAATGACGAGCTTTGCACCCGTAGACAGGGCTCCAGCTTGGAAACACGCTTCCACCTTGTCCTTTAGTTCCTCCAGCCGCGCGCCGTTGTGGGCACGAACGCTAAAGACTCCCGCAGCGTAGGCATGAATAATGTTTGCGGCCCTACCACCATGAGAAATATAACCCTGGATAACGTCATCTGACATGGTTTGCTGCCGCAGCACCGAGATGTTGTTGTAGGCCGACACAAGAGCGTCCAGGGCGTTTATTCCTTCCCAAGGGTTCGCGGCTGCATGGGCTTCTCGGCCAAAGTACTCGGCCTTGAAGCCATGTGTAGCAGTGGTTTTCATCAGCGCCGTGTTTACATGAGCATCTGGGTGCGAGATCAAGCTGATGTCAACTTCGTAATCGGAGTAGGCGCCGGCCTCTAATAGCTTTATTTTACCGCCTCCGCCTGAACATGGTTAACAGAGTCGCAAATTTGAGATGAAGTCATATCTAACCTTCTTCTGCCGGTGTACCAAATATCACCACCTTTCCGCCAATCTCGGGCTTTTGTTGCATCAGCTTGGAGACGGCAACAGCGCCGAGGACGGAGGCTGTGGCGATGAGGTTGTGTCCGCAGGCATGACCGATGCCGGGCAAAGCGTCTGCGCGAAATGCGAAATAAGTACAGTCTCAAATCCATGAATTTCTCATTCTGGGCGCCTTACCCATCTCAGCGTTGAACGAAACGACGGGCCCAGGACGTCCAGTGTCAAACGAAGCCACCCAAGCAGTATCCATGCCATAGGCTGAAGGCGTCACATCCCAGCCATCCTGCGATCTCATGTAGCCCGTCAGAGCTTCATGAGCAATGTATTCCCGAAACTTTAGCTCTGGATGATCGTGGATCCTTTTGTTAACTGGCCAAAACTGGGGAGCCAAACCATCGACGATGGTGCTAATGTCGGGGAGAAGCGGGGGTGTTTCAGTGGCGTTATGCGAGGGCGGCAGGTCATCCTCGTCCCCCCACGAGAGAAGGACATAGTCGTTGTCGACTATGTGCATCGTCATCTTGTACAGCTGCAGATGTGTGCCAGAGCAGAGGCAACAGTCAAGCACTCGAGGTGTTCGTCTAGTGTGATGAGGGAGAAAACGGGGTCAACCATCGATCCACAATTCCGCCATGATCCCTGCCTTCTCCTTGTCCAGCTTGTTCTTTTGTCAGCAAGTGCGACAAGACTCCGAGACACGCAAGAGTCCTTATTCACACAACACGTTCGCGTCGCGTTAAAACAATCCGAGTCTACATTACTGAGGCATCGTGGCGATTATCATCGCGTTCCCGTCCTCTCAAGCACGAAATTGGTTAGCGTGAATCTCTCTGACCCACACCGCCAAGTGAGATGGCCTCTCAGCCATAGGGTAGGATGTGTCAATTTTTGGGATTGGAGTTTGAGATTTCATCAATTCAGAAAAGTGCTATTGTAACACTTTTTTTATGTATCAAGCTAGTAGATGATGTTAAATTACACCGGATGCCGTGGTGCGCAACATTGTATTTCGAGTTGTTTTGATGCTACCTAAACCATGCACTACCTGCTTTCATCGCGGCGAAGTGATCCCTTTTACTACGCAAGAACTTGTTTGAATATCTCAAGAAGCTCTTTGCCATCCCGCCAGAGATCATTGTGATCGCCACCTGCTGGTAATTCTGTCACAGTAACCGACGATGGAGTCGAATCCGCCAAATGTTTCTTCATAATTTCCAATTGAGAATATGGCACAAGGTTGTCGCTTTTGCTCTGCACGAGAATAACTCGTTCGCCTTCCGGCCACTCAGCCCGCCAATCCTTTACTACCGTAGGACACACGGCTTCCCAAACCTTTTCATCGTCGCCAAATGCCCCACGCGTGAAAGCCTCGTATAGCGTGACCAAGGCCTTGTGGGATTCGTCGGGGTTCTTCATAAACGCCGGCAAGTCGTACAAGCCATTGAGCCCGACTAGCGCTCGCGGCTTTTTGAAGGGCACATCTCCCGCTCCCCAACGCGATGCATCCATGGCCACCTGAAATGCCAGTGTTGCACCACAGCTGTGCCCTGCCAGGACGTAGTCGCTCGCCGCTCCGAGGCTCTGGAGGAAGCTCAGGGCAGTAAGCACGTCGCGGATGTGCTCGGGATGTCGCGAGGTACGCGCATTGTCCAGCGGTGCGTTGGCATCTCGAGAGGGAGCAGGGTGGGTGGGGTGGTTTGGATGAGGGGAAAGACGGTAATTGAGCGATGCGATGCCGGCCACGGGAATAGCCTCAGGTCCGGCGGCGGCTTTGAGGAGATTGATGGCGACTTTTTCAAGCGATGAGGAATCCACGAGAGGGTCGCGCCAAGCTCCACCATGGATGTAAACAAGCCATGGGCCAGATCGTTGTGGAGGTAGAGTTGTGGCGCTCAATTGTGCCGATGGAACAGCCTCAGATGTGGGAGGAATCCATACGTCCAGCGTCTGCAAATACGTACTGCCTTCTCCTGCGTATGGAACGCGCCTCTTGTGCCAACCTACGATGCCGGCCTCACTACCGTCACCAGCCACTGGTGTCCAGGGGATCGACGTCCAGGATGTGGATGCGGTCGTCATTGCGCAGACAATTGCAGCAATTTCGCTAGTTAGTGGTGTTTTATTACTGTCCGCGAGAAGTTGTACGTGGTGCAATGCGTGGTCTGGTCACAAAACAGCATCAATATGGCTTAAAAAAAAACCTCAACGAGGGATTCGTTGTTTATCTCACTGTACTATATAATTTCTGACGGGGCGATTTCCGATTGCCGCCCAGCCCACGTCGGGTAACTCCCTGTATCATTGAGGTTCCTATACTTTGATCCTCCTGGCGTCATGGCTTATCAGTCTCACTCGGCGTCATCATTTAGCATCCGTACTTTTCTCCGCAATTACAATCTCGATCATCGGTCCCGTATTTTTGCAGCCCCTACTTGGATTTGGGCTCTTCGTAGTATTCAGGATAGCTGGGCTTGAATCCTAAAAACCAGCTGCCGATGAACGCACCACCGGCCGTGAACAGGCGACTCACGATGCGCGACAGCCACTCCCAGGGCATCGGCACAGCTACGGGCGTGTCGGCCGAGTGGAGCATGACGAGCAGCTGGAACAGATTGGGCGCCCTCTTCGTGCTGGCGCAGTCATCAAGGTAGCCGAAAAAATTGCGAAAGAAGCGCTGCTCATTCTCGTACGACTCTGGCGTGAGGTGAATGTCGACGACGAGGTCTTCGGTCTGGCTGGCGTTTTCGAACCGGTGGAACTGGCCCGCCTTGACCGATGCCGCGTGCTGGGCGCCCTCGTCGCCCGACAGGACCGCAAAGGGCGTCTTATCAAAGCCCCTGTAGAAATTGCCGATGCCCGACTGGACCCGGAAGTACTCGTCCTGGTAGACGTGATAGTGATGGGGCGGCGCAACGATGGAGACGCCGTGCTCCGTGGAGGTGGGCGGGATGCGGTGCGTCATGATAAAGTCGGACCCGGGGGCTCGAAAATTGACGGCCGAGCGGCCCTTTTCGTAGATGATGGGGTTGTTGGCGGCATTATTGGTGCGGGCCGGGTCTGCGGCGCGGAGAAAGGACAGCATTTTGGTCAGTCTGGGCGGACAAGAGCTTGAAGATGGAATATTTCAGCCGACCATGAATGATGACGAGGGAGCGATTGCAAGACAGAAAGAAGCAAATCTCGCGCTAAAGAGTGAATTGAAAAACATGTTGGTGTTGTGGGATAAGTACGTGACACTACCCGCCGTGCTTGCTTGGCGGCTAATGCCCCACCAAATGATACCCTGCTTGCATTGGCCCGTCAGTTTTAGAGTCAAGAAAGAATGCAAAAAGACAAGAAGAGAATCGAGGGACCGGAGGAAATGACAACCCAAGATCACAGCTGCTGGGCCGCTGTTGATGAATTTGAAGACGTGGGCGAGTGTCCCGCAATTGCCTCGTAGACTGGTAGTCGTAGTACCTGAAGCATCGCTTGCACGCTTAGTTTGGTATAAATTCTAGGAGAATCAGACCTTATTATTTTCCAGATTAGAAGATCAATGCATTTTATCTGGCAAGTCTCGTACACTATTGGCTAGGTGGGTGATTAAAAATAACAGGTTTGGTCAATTCGAACTATGCACCTCCATATTGACCCCACTGGTCCGTTCAAAACCGGGTAGCACCAGGATGTGATATTGTCCCATCCATCTAGTGCAAATAGCACAAGAATTATTAATTTACAAGTTTATATCTGCCGATCTTCAGATTTTGTTCAATTCGCAACAATAGAATCGTGATCCTCCGGAGAAATGTTACCCCGCAGAACGATCCGGAGATGACGCCTTTTGCCAACCTTTGACGACATTCGCGCGCGTGACGATCATTCAAATTCGTACTGGTTGATTGGTGCACGTCTCACGTAAGGTGCCCTCAAAGGCCAAGATGGCTTCTGTCCCGCCTAGTATCTCCCTGGAAGCGCTCGTTCCTCTGAGGCGCTGTGTAGCTTTGACATCGAACTTGTACACTATTGGAGTATACTCGGTGACCTGGAAGATTGAGCGACCAGAGGTACCTGGATGGACTGGTGAAATTTCCCCGAACCCCTCCCAGAACTGCCGTGCTGATTATGCTAGATAGAGTTCTGCCTAATTGCAAATAATCCGATCTCGAATTTAGAGCAGGATGGCTTCATTAGAGAGGACAAGGCTGTTACGCCCTTCTGACTCCTACTCTGAGTTGGAAATGCCGATAGCGACTTCGAACACCCATGAGAAGAAAAGCTGGAAGTCATATATTTGGGATAGCTATGACAAGCCACCGCAAGAGCGAGCATTTTTGTTCAAACTTGATGCGGCACTCATGACGCTCGCATCGCTGGGATATTTCATCAAGTACCTGGATCAAGTAAGCCAGCACAACTAAAACCGAAATGAATTCTCGCTAATACTCTAGGTTAATGTAAAAAATGCCTTTGTGTCGGGAATGAAAGAAGACATGGGCCTCCTTGGAAACGAGTGGAATTACATGCAAGCGTGTTGGACTATTGGATACGTTATTGGAGAAATTCCTAGGTAAGGGAATTGTTTAGATGAATAACAGGATGCTGACATCACAGTAACATGCTACTCACCAAAATCCGTCCAAGCCTCTGGATTCCTATTTGTGAAGTAAGTTACCCGGTTACTTGAGCACCTGCTGATGGAATACTCACTGCCTATGGTAGGTGGCTTGGTCTGTCCTCACCATACTCCTAGCCAGATGCACAAATGCAACTCAACTCTGCATCGTCCGTTTCTTCGTCGGATTGGCCGAGAGCAGCTTTTATCCCGGGATGCAGTACATTATCGGGTCATGGTACCGAAAGGACGAGCTTGCTAAGCGATCTTGTCTATTCCACGCCATGGGAAACTTTGGCTCTTTGCTCTCAGGATACCTCATGGCCGGCTCGTATGACTTGGACGGCGTTTACGGTTTTCGCGGGTGGCAGTGGCTATTCATCATCAACACACTCGTTTCCCTTCCCATCGCCATCTCGGGATTCTTTTTCCTTCCTGACGTACCAGAGATTACTCAAGTCTGGTACCTGACCGAGGACGAAATAAAAATCGCCAAGAAGCGCATGGCACTCGAGGGAAGGGCAAACAGAGAACCCTACACAAAGGCCAAATTTAAAAAGATATTCTCGAGCTGGCACATGTATTCGCTTGTTCTGTTGTACGTCTTGTTCAACAATGGAAATGGAGGAAGCTCGCAGCCGGCACTGCCCATCTGGTTAAAGGAGCAAGGATATACCATCAAGGAAATCAACATATATCCCACCATTGTCGAGGTAATCAGCATCGTCACTACGCTTCTCTATGCTTGGACTTCGGATGGATTGTTTCGCGGGGCAAGATGGCCCGCTATTGTCTTTTCCGGCGTTGTCAAGATCATCATATATACTGGACTGACAATTTGGAATATCCCTAATGCCATGAAGTGGGCATGCTTTCTTCTGTGTGGTTTTGGTGGAGGCGTAAGCGGTCTCATCTTTGCATGGGCGCATGAGATTTGTAGCAGCGACAACGAGGAGAGGGCGCTTGTGACGGCCACGATGAACGAAGTGGCGTATATTTTTCAGGCCTGGTTACCGCTCGTCATCTGGAAGCAAGTTGAGGCTCCAAGCTATCCAAAGGGGTACCCGACAATGGTGGTGATGGCTTTTGCACTCATTATCAATGCATTTGTAGTCAGACACTTGCACAAGCGGGAGCAGAAACGAAACCATGGCCAACTAAGTGAGGTTCAATACCACTTGATCAGTTGATGGAACTTTTAGCGCATCTTTTTATATGGCGAGAACATTCTTTATAAAGCAAACCATCTAGAGTAAGCCATTTACATACCCTGGTTACGTGGCTAAGGATGTGGCAATGACTTCCGCGTCAAAGCTATTGTCGCCCACTATTTAGACTATCATCTCGGAATCGAGTGCTCAATTCATCCAAGTGCATCAATGAAAACTATTCTAAACCAGGATAATAAACTACTAATATCTCATAGCCCTTGGCTACTGGTAATGTGTTCTTCAAAAATCGAATTGAACCACGCGGATCGTTCTTGGATCGGAACATGACCCAATCCTTCCACAACAAACTGCTTTCCTGGCTTGACACCCTTGATTAGCCTCTCACCCAACTCCAACGACATCATTTTATCATCGCGTCCATGAATGACCATTATTCTATCCCTTCCTACGCTGTCACCAAGCTCTTGGAGCTGCTGAGAGCTTAGCTTATGGCCGGCGGCGGCCATGACTTGCATCCAGAAGCCAGTCTTTGGGAAGTGCCCCTTTCTACTCTTGATGAGTTCTTGCGCTGCAAATCGCTCATAATTTGTTTCAAACTTTTTGTAACCCCCTTCAGGAATTTGACATTTCGGTGTGGTCTCTTTGGGCAACTCTGCTTCGTCTGGCTGTTCCAGCCAGGATATGGGAAAGCATCCAATCGCGGTGTCATGAATGTCTTTCTCTAGACTCTTCGGGCGCAGGATGTCAACAGCCTTTGTAAACAAGTCTGTCCATGGGCCCGTATTTTCTATCTTGGCACTGGTGGCCAAAAGACTCAAGCTGGCGATCCTGTGTGGCACCAAGCAGCCTATTTGTTGGCTGATTATTCCACCCATGCTGCCGCCGCCAACATGAAGTGATCTTGGCTCGGTCCATCCCAGGTGATTGGCAACCTCTACAATGTCTTGGGCCATTCCCGACGTCGAGTATCCCGACAAGATAAAGGGATGACCCGAGTCTCCCATTCCTAAATTGTCGACAAGCAAAAGAGAATATTCGGTTCCCTTTTGGTGCCCAAAGTATAGAGTCTGATTTTGGTAGTCGGATTTGGTAACACCAAGACCACCAATCAACTTTCCAACTGGTTAGATGGCGCCATGAAGGTGAATGCGGCATTTTTGAAGAACAGTACAACGTACGATGATTTTGATGGGGCCATTCCCATGAACCTCCCAGCTGACATTATGCGGACCGACTTTACCAGAGCTGACTTCCAAGAGCCCATTCTGATGCGGTTCCAATTCCCAGATGGCAGTTGAAAAGGCCTCGTGCTTGGAGATTGTATCAAGAGGTGGAAATGGCATATTGACGGTGGATATTGAGCGAATGGCTGGCAGAGGAGTGTTTGAAGCAACAAAAGAAGTCAAGAGACGGCTGAGCAGTTGACACGGGGCTGGCAGGGTGACTAAGAAAAGTCTTGGCACGCTTCGTATACCTCGTGTCTTTTCGACAGCCACACAGCGCCATGCGCCGCGCTAGCAAGCTTGATTGGCCAACGAAATTGAGATAAGCCACAAATTAGAGTGATCAGAGCACAAGACTTGTCGCGTGGAGCTGGGGCTATTGTTTCAAATACACTATTGAACCTCAAAGTGTATTGCCATTGTGATCAGCGAAGATAAATACAATCGCTAACCCCATGCGTATGCGTGGTGCTGGTGCATTGGGGGAAATGTACCCTCCACAACAAGCTATCCACCTAATCCGTTGTTAAATAGCCCTTGTACATAATCACTCCCTACAGCTCAATGGCCACGTATGCTAGGGAAATTGCCTTTGCGGTAGCCAGCTTATAGAACATAACGGCTGTAGATGGTCAATCACTGGTCATTTGTCGGGGAACCCTTCAAAACTTACAATGCAAGGTTTTCTCGATCAGTCAGATCAAGCTGCCTGGAATCGACAACCTCCTCCGTTCTCTCCCCGTGCTCGTCCAAGTGCTGTACAATACCCGTATCCCGGATGAGACCCTGCCTCTCAAGCTCGTCCCGCCTTTTGTTTTCGCTTGCTAGATACCACCGCAGGTACAGCACGATGCCAGTAGGAAGCACACAGGCCACACCAAGAATAACTCCCCACGTCACCAGGTAACGAGGCGCATACTGTGGCTGGAACAACTGCGGTGACAGAATGTTGCCCAATCCATATCCAACGTGGTAAAGGGCAATGACTGCCGTCTTCTTGGTGTGGCCAGCGGAACAGTTAGATGCCCAGATCATGACCACGGCATACGGGATTCCTCCAGTCGCCCTGATCCAGATTGCAGTGAGCAACCCCCATCGGTTATGCCAAGGGAGTGTCAGCAGCATGATGCAAGAGACTATGGGTGGCATGTATGCGGCTGCAGAAAGCCATGCTCTACAATTTTTAGTTTTGGCCAGAATCCACGCTGCAGCCCCGAGGGATATCAAAGCCGTAACGCCATTTATGCAACCAAGTAGTGTCGTTTGAAGTGTCGTAAAGCCAAATGACTTGATAATCAGTGAGTACTGGTTTGTCAAGCCGTTGGCCATTTCTTGTGACCAGGCGTGGAGGAAGAAAAGCCAAGTCTTGGGGTCTTTGATGGCTTCGATAAACTGATACTTTTTGAAGCGCTTCTGCTCTATGCCAGATCGATTTGATTCAATGCGTATGACGGACTTGGCTCGTTCTTCTGGGGTTAGAAAATGGGCTGTAACGGGGCTGGCTGGAAAGAATATCCAGACCAAAACACCATAGATGACAGTGAGAGTGCCAGTGATGACTTAAAAATGCAATCAGCTTTCATCGAATAATAGGCCTGATGCACTTACCCATGAACCACTTCCAAGGCGCGAAGCTACCGGTATTTATGAAAAGAACGCCGTATGAAAGAAGCCCAGAAGTAATTGGGCTGGAGTTTCCGCAAGCCCACATGAGGGGCATTAGAACCGCCTGTTCGTCATATGTAAAAAACATGGACAAAATGAGGAGGAATGATGGCACAATGCACGCCTCCGCTAAGCCTAGAAGGAAGCGCACGACGAACAATGATGCAAAGTTGTTGCAAGGAATATGAAGCAATAGAATGGCTCCCCTAGAAAAGTCAACGTCGAATCCACAAAACCACCGCAAGAAAACCACTCACCAGATGATTAGGTTGATAGCGAGCCATCGTGCCACTGGAAATCTCTGAAGTGCCAGGTTCTGTGGCCATTCGGCTATCAGGTATCCGAGATAAAAGATTGAAGACAACCAATTATATTGAGTGGCATTCAGATGACCATCCTGCATGATGCCAAGAATCGCAGAGCTTCCAAGCTAATAGAGAAGGCCAATATTAGCACCAAACTAAACCATCGCCCTAAACTTGGCAAATATACCTACAGTCTGTTTGTCCACATACATCAGATGATATCCGATGCAAATAAAGGGCAAAATCCATTTGACGCATTTGCTGCGGATCCTGCTGGCCTCCTCTGGGGTTGGTGGCTCAACCTTGATCTGCGAGAAAAGCTTGTAGCTTTCATCAGCATCGCGATCGAGCAGCTTTGGAGCTGATGCCTCATATTGTGACGCTGTCACATCAGGAGTTGATGTCTGACCCATTGTGACAATCCACAAATAGTATACTTTGTCTAGTTGTTCACGGCATGTTGGATGTCGAGCTATTAAATTGTTTACCAATAAATCTCACCCGTCTGACCCCTAGGTGAACACCATCTCCCGCCGCGATGACGAACAGGCTAAGGTGGGGTCCAGTCTGCAAAGTTGGCAGAAGGAGAGGTGACATTGGGTGGAGCGTGAAACATCCTGGGGCGCCAAAGACTTGTAGTAATAGGTATAAAGAGTGTACACTACGGATTTAACTCAGTGTCGTATCTCCGTTTTGGTACCCATGTACTTGCGTGGCCGATCGGTTGGCTTCAGCTTCGTCATCTAAACCTGGTCTTGCATCATCCTTATAGATAGCGATATGTTGAACATATTTAGAATGTCGAATTTAAGAGGACAAAGTGGCTCAATTAAATACTGTCTATGGACCGCAATTCTTTGATCTTACCGCAATTCTTTGATCTTACCGTGATTCAATAGTTCCTCGATTAGTGAGACACTCAATGATCGGGCCTTAGGGCCAATTCAAGCTTGATTGATCATCATTCTGATGTTAAATACGCAATAGTGGGGACGGCATAATCCTGCCGAGGCAATGCAACAACTCTTGGAGCAACTACGCTGTACATGGCAAAGCCCCGGTTTGGGTACCTTGTTTGTGTAGGTTTGAACAGTGATTGCCTTGGTGGAATCCCACGCTAACTGCCGACGCACGCCGCAAGAATGGAGTTGCTGCTGGGCGGACCTTTCTGTCTGGACTATGGCTTAATTTAGAAGGCGCATGAAAGCTCTCAATATATTTTCAATTTAGACGACTTATTCAGGTAAACTTGCTAACTACACCGTGGATAGCACCACAGAGGTGGGATTTGAAGGAGGCAGTGGATCTGGGACTGAGTTGAATCTCGGTGTGGACTTTGGATTTTCATACATGGGCGCTTCATTCGCGCTTAGTGCCGAAGCGAGAAAGCTTTCCATTCAAACTCAAAGGAGTGCTCGTTGAAACTAAAAACGAAACATTCTTCGTTCCCGAGGGGAAGAAAGGCTACGCCTACCAAAGAGTTTACCTTTGGGAGACTCAGGGATGGTACCGATTTCACTATAGTAAAGACTGGGTAGAAAACGACAAACAAATCCAAGGAGATTGAATCATTGGGTATGAGGGTCCCGTGGATATTTTGACACTATCCAGGGAAAGCAAGATACTATCCCCAATCAAGGTCTACAAACGCCACGAGCTTCGAGGACAAGGCAAATTTGACGCCAAACAATTTTTTCAAGGGAAAAAGCCCAAGTTTTCCAGGGATGATACAGAATTGTTGGGCGAAGATTACTGGAAAGGAAGCAAGACTGTTGTTAAAATACTGAAAAACCAGGGATTTGAATTCTGATCCCCTGATTCAATCATATCGTTCCAGGCAACTGGGTAGCTGTGTTGCCTAGTTGTTCTGGCTCACTTGGGACATCCTAGTTGCGTTCGTCAAATATCCATAAAGCTTTGTATTTATCCTTAGTTTAAATAGTGTTGAAGAAGTAGAGAGTAGACTGCTAAAGAATTGAAAATTCTGAAAGAATGCCGCAGATTAGCAGCTGGGATCGATTATCCACTTCTGATTCTCGCCCCCATTGTACCGGTAGAGAATGATTCTTGCACCGGACACGGGCTTTGCATGTTCCAAGTCCACCACCATATTTTTGTCATGCACACTCCTAATGCCGCTATATTGTGTCAGAAACCAGACGCGTAAGGTGTTTGAATAAACTTACATGGTTCCATCGGTGTTTTGGTACACTTCCCAACCCATGGTTGGGTCTTTGAAGCCAAACCCACCTGTGCATGACAGCTGATCGCCATTATGGCCTACAAGAAAGATTAGATGAGAATGTCTGATCTGAGCAGTGGATAATACCAGAAGACGTCATCCAAGTATTTGTCGCGACGTTTGAGAAGGTGGATGAACCACCATTCTTCTGTATCTTGGTCCATTTCTGATTCTTTCCGCCATGATAAGTGCTGGCTTCTATATTAGCAGATGTATGTCTTAAAATGATGGGGGCCTGGTACTATGCAATGAGATGCCCTTCAGGCTCGCTCCTCTCAAGGTCGATAACGAGGTGCGGATTCATAGCGCTGCGAATGCAAAACGAGCCCTCCCAAGTCTAATATACTGATCAGTACTTGATTTTTAGTTTTGTTACAACAGATGATGACGTACACCCTATGGGAAATAGTTAGCATTAGTGGCATAAATATCAATGGAAAATACTGACCTCTCGAAGCCCTCCCAGGTCGGTGTCAGACCAGGCGCTGGCCGTGGCAAGACCAATGAGCGTGACGAAGGAAGTAAAAGACTTCATTTTGATGGTGGATTGTTAAGTGATGAAGATTGATGTTTAGCACAGTGATGGATGGTAGAAGAGATTGTGTTTGGAAGTGATGATTTGGAAGTTGTCGGAAGAGCACCAGCCTATAAATACTGGATTTGTATAGTAGCTATTCGGTAGTAAGTTGGCGGCATTGAAGGTGGCGGTGAATATTGCTGTTTAATTTAGAGTTGGGCGCAAATTCTAATGCATCCAAAGTCTCGAGACTCGTAGCTGTCTAGCTTTCCAGATGAACCCAATGGCAACTCATGTGCATAGACTCAGGGCTGAGTCGACGGGTACTAGGCCACGGTGGTGTTGGACAGAGCGTGGGGGTGATGTGATGATGACGGCAATTCAAGTAATGGGTGTCAAAGAGGTGACTGTAGCGTAAAGTAAAGCTTCATCGGCAGCATATCAAGAATGGGTTTGGGTTGGATCAACACAGGGGCTCGGCGATATTACGACACTATGGTCACTAAGCGCCCGTACGCTCTGAGAATTCGGTGGCTTTTTCATGCAAGGCTATTAAATGACGATTTAGCGACGGGTGTGCACTGGACGTGCATTTGTCCAAACTAAATTTAACTTTATCTGTGTGTCTAGTGAGAACGCTCAGACATTGGCACTCCAATCGTGCTAAATTTACTCAACCTAAAAGGTTGGTGTTTAGCTAAGATGTTCTACGGCCGTTCTATTTTGCCTGGGTTATTGATGGTTTTCCTTGTTCGTGTGAAGCCTTTGAGTATCATGAACAGGGCGACATTTTTATCTCAAAGGACCACCTCGTACACATTCCGCTATCGTCGATGTGAATCTTGGGAAATATTGATACTATATGTAGGACCATTGGCATCTTGCGCTAACCAATGTTTTACTTTCAAGGTGGCAAAACGAGGTGTACCGTGTCAAGAACTCAGGGCACGACGGTTGGATGTAGCCTACCCTAGAGTTATTCACAAGCCCTTTCGTAGTTGTGCAAAATCCACTTTGGACGACTCTAGACCTTCATAAACCTCACGTGTATCATTGATTGAAAGAGGATTTTGCATTGTGATGTATCTAACTATCTAGTGCATCTCACTAAATGCCCACTGCTTTTCAAATTCCAGACAAACTTATGTAGGATTCAGCAACTTGACTTTTATTGGTGCTAGATGATTGGACATCGCCCTTCACTAGAACATCGCAAAATCAGGACTTACTCCCACATTGTATCGATTCCTTGGCAACAAACGTTCGGCGTTGATCAGTATGATGCAGGGGGTTTACTTTCATCAAGAAGCCAGTAGCGATTTTATTAACCTAAACTGTACGTCGGAATCCGAGGCATGGTCCATCTATTCTCTGCGTACTAACATCTAGTCCATCTCATTCGACAGGAACGGCAAGATCTTGGGTTGCTACTTTGCGATATTGCTTGAGCTTATCCAAGGCTTCATCAAAGTCAGCCTCTTCACACCATCCATTGTCTACCAACCGCTTCCCAAGCGCATCGACAAATCCATAACTTTTAGACTTGATAGGCCCACCAGACTTCGCAATGGCAGCGAATTCTTCGAAAGTCGGTGGGTCACCGAGAACTGTCGAATCCATGACTGCCAAAAGATTATCCCAGCTAGACTCGGAAATTTTACCAAAAGGCCATATTGTTCGAGAGTTCGGCCTTGGATCTTCGTCGGATTTCTGAACCTCCTTGCCTTCGTTTTCCGGGTGCTGAAGTAGGTAGAAGCTCTTCCAGCGATCCTCCCGCCAGTAATAGACCGCCATGGACCACTGCCAGAGTCTTCCTTTTTTTGGCCAGGAAACCACAAGATACATATGAATCCAGTCTCCTGGATTGTCTTTACTCTCATTGTCAACAAAAGGTCTAGGCTTTTGGCCACTCCTGTAAGAAAGCGATGTTGTCTGACTTGAGGACATTTTGAATAACGAAGCCAAAAGTCGAACTCGACAAGGTTGATCCGAGGTAGATATTCAATATGGGGAGATTAAGCATACTTATAGTTTTGGTATCACTATTCATCTGGCCAGTGTTGGGCCTTTTGTTGGCCTGATTCATTGTTTCTCGAACATGTTTTGCCATGTGCTATCGTTGTGATGCACGAAGCCTGATAAAATCTCTGTTCCTGAAAATAATGTCCGATTGTTGCACATGTTCACTTAGTATTGACCAGCTAATCATTCAGCTCTTTGTTTCAGTCAAAAGATGTGATGGGAAACTGGGCACACGTATACGTTATTCAGTTCAGGCGTTTGTAATTCATTGCTCAGTAAATGTAAAATTCCATCACCGTCCCAATAAAGCATTATTGAATGACCAGGCCATGGGTTCTGAACGAAACTCCCAAACGCCTATTCCAGACAAACTATTATGTGTTCAGTTCCCTGCTACTAGCTGAATGAACTAGGTGCCACTGTTGACCTCAAGCCTTTAATCTGTTCAGTCACCTTTCTTTTTGAATACAACTCCAAAGGTATCTTATTTTACCGTTGATTCACCGTCAGTTCTCCATGGGCTTGAAATGCATATGTATATGACGGCTTTTGAACAAAACTCCCCATTTTGCAAGCCACTTTTACAAGGAGTACAAGTCTGATTCTGCAATGGGTATTTTAGGCATCGAAGTTCTTTTTTATCAGGTTGAGTCAAGGTATGTCTGTGATCCTTAGCCTTGATTGCTCACGGTGTTTATTTCATTAGAAAAAGGTCAAAGCGATGAGTCACTGTAGAGAGAAGAGTAGCCATAATGTCATAAGCTCGCCCAAAGAACAGCCTGGCAAGTAAAAAGCCATACAACTGAGGGTAAATTCTATTGATGGCGATGAAAATGCCTATTTAATCCCGTACTAACTAGACCAGCTTCCCCTGTCACCATGAAATCTGATTATCCGGCCCAATACTTTAAAGCAGAGCGAGATATTCCAAGTCCTGTAATGGCTCAAAACTCAGAGACAAATTCCAGAACAGTTTGCATCGTCGTTGTATGGATTGCAGTCGTCTCTTGGGTCATCGTAGCACCACTGACCCCTTGGGCAGCCTGATCCACCGATTTCGTCGCACGTCCGGACCTTGGTTGGAATGCAGATGCCGGGAAGATCAGCGACTAGGCCGTATGTGTCCGTAAACCGAGGATCATCTAGGCAAACTGATCCTGGGCTGCAACGCCTCGGTCTGGGGGTGTCTCCCCCACAGGATGGGTAGGGCTTTGAACAAATGCCGTCACAGTCATTCAAGTTGGTGCAATCGGGATCGTTGGGGACACAGATCAGGTTTCCTCGGCAGGGTTCCATCTCGTTGCAGGGGATATTACCCCATGCAAGACTAGCAGACACAAGGCTCATGGCCACTGTGGCAATAATGTGATGGAAGAGCATGATTAAGAAAAGATTGATATTGTGTTGTATAGTTTACTGTTTGCAGTGAGAATGAAAGACTGAGTTCAGACAGCCCTTACCATCAGCTTTATACATGAAGTGCCAACCTTGAAACTCATTATAATTGTCCCGACGGGTCATCAGCACACCCGAAAGTCCATCTGTTGTTAGGATTGCAAAGATGCTGACTTTCGGCGCATAGTTGATTCACCGATGCGTGAGGAATGATGACAGCATTCCAGCATCATCGTGCCAAGCCCCCCCCGAGCGTCATGCCACACGTGGGCACACTTTGCGGATTCCGAGTATAGCAGAAGGGGCTGCGGGGGCACAGGTCCAATCGGAGGACAATTTGCGAATCTAGATTTGAAACATGCTTATACCGCTCACTGACTGGCCCTAAACGAGACCGACTGTCTGTTTGAATCTGTGCCCCGCCGACTTGATGGCCAGGACCACTGGATTTGACGGGGTTGATTCAGTTGGCGAGGTCTAAGGAGGCCGAGACCTATTCCAAATTCCAGTTGTATTACTTGACAAGACCATGGTCATGTTCATCGTAGAGATCGAGAGGTTGAAACAGCTCACAGCCGCTTTGGTGCTATGCACCGGACTATAGTCTCCGAGTTGGGCGTGATTAATGCAGCTGGACTTTTCATATCACCACAACGTGTTGGCCACGATGGGCAATTTTACTTTGAGAAGTTGACACGTGAAATGAACCTTTTGGAACCAAGGATGTGCCTAGACGACGCTACACTAGATACTTGAGCGCTTTCCCATATAATCCAAGTAACTGCTGAATCCGTCCTTTTAACAATAATGCAACTATGACTCATAACCAATGGCCATGGGTGATAGCACAAAGGACAAAGGCGCTGGATGCGCCAGGAGCACGCTAGCCTGACCAGTGTGTCGCCAATGCGTCTCTCGTCCCGAGTCTGATTTGCCGTTGGTCATTGCTGAACACACTGCGGATTCTTTCACCCTTGTTTTTGCGTGCCTCGACTTCTTCTGCTCTGGAATTTCCCACTGTCAAGGACGTCCCACGGCGCCAGGGCCATTCCAACGTGCCATGTCATTGGGATGATCTTGCGTTCAGAATCGCGCAGCATGGCATTCAACCGGCCCTGGTAGATGCAAAACGGACTTTTACCAGCAGCAACAGCGTAAATTTTTGCGGCACTCGCAATCCAGGCTGTGGTGTAAAACAATCCCAATTATAGGACTTTGCCTTGCTGGACAAGAGTGCAGGCTGTACATGCCCTCCTCGATTGATGTGATGTAATCCCACCTAGCAGATACATGATGTCGATCCACTCTGATCGCAGATATGCCAGGGAATCGCACACACTCATGTGCAGGCTCCGCTCATGGTTTCCACAGTCGTTTGGTGACTTGCCCATTCCCACCTTGTATGACTTATACTTTGAAGTATACTTAATTGTACTAAAACGGTGGTCGCGATTATTTGGTGATACAGTCTGACTATTCCTAAAGGCCATACCTCTTCTCTCGCCCGTGATGAGCCAACTCCATTCGTGTACAGACCTCCGGAATGCAAATCGGAGAATAACTTTGTCACGCTTGATGACTAGAGTGCAAGCGGTATGGGGATGCACTACGCAGCTTCGAAAGCTTTGCAAATTCATCTCGGTCGTGAACTCGCTGAGAGATTGGCTGGTTCAGGTCTGTTAGCATGCTGTAACCTGGCCTTTGTCATCCCCAACTGGGGCTCGAAGATATATTGGGGGTTTTCTTTACGAAAACCGATCTTGCTCGCTCTACTGGAGTTGGCATTCGAACGATGCTAGCAGTTGATTCCCCAGGGACTGAGACTAGTGGACCTACATGATAGATTCAGAGATGGATAACGATGGGTTGTCAACTTGTGTAAGTATCCGGAATGGGAACAAGACACAAAAGACAGTTTGGGCAGGGCTGGTCGATGTTTTGGAGAAGATCCAGGAAGACATTACAACCGGGGTGAGTGTTCCCGACACCAAATCATAATGATATTTACCACACATGGTTACACTAGCTAGTTCGTAGCCGAAGTCTCGACTTCTTACCGATACCTTTGAAGTTCGCCGAGCGGAGGCGGTCATGCGTCAGCCCAAACAGATTTGTTCGAGATTGAGGCTTTGGGTAAGATGAAAACAAACAGAACTTGAGGAGTCACGTGTAGTGACTCGGGGTGTTGGTATTTGTTCTCAGAAGCACGCAAAACATGGACAACTGCCAGTAGCTGCCAGCAGTTACCGGCGGCTGCCAATACCTGCCAGGCCAGGCCGATAAAAGCCATGTTGTTTACATTTGTTGCGGTCACATCTTTCTTCTGCAAAACCACAACTTTCTTCATTCTCAAAACTTCCGCCATACGCCAATCCAGTCTCACCCGTGTATGTGCACCCATCCTTGCGCCTATTGTTCTATCCACGAAAAGGTCCCCTCAAAAGAAGCTGATTGCTAACTTTCCTTTGCCACCAGACTCCCTCACCACAACCTCCCCGCGCACGAAATGGCGTCCAATCGAGACGATGCAGTACACATTGATTCCGCGAGCGTCGAGATCGCCTGCCAAGAGGCATGGGTCAAGACGTTCGAAATGGGACCCTTCACTTCCCTTAAGATGATCGAGTATCTGGTAGACGCGGCAGAGGTAACCTGGTAGGACTTTGTAACCGATCCGAAAGTCATCCGCAGTGTTCAGGGAAAAGACAAGGACATCTCCGTCACTCAGCAAGACCACTCTCAGATAATTGCTGCAAGTTCCAATGCAGGCCGTTGTACTTCATTTGCCCTGGCAGTCACCCAGTCGCTCCAGGATTACGACCCGGGCACTTTTGACTTCAGGCACTATGATGTCAAGAGACACCGACTGGCTCGATGTATAAAAACTGGTCTTGTGTTTGACTCGAGCTCCCCAGTGGGACCTTTTAAAGTGCCCGAAGGACCAGACTTTCTTACTGTCCCTGGGTTTGCTGTCAAATACCGTTACCACGATGGTGTGCTTTCTACACAAAAGAGGGATAGCGGCGGCAAAATTATCACGGTAAATAGCAATATGATGTTCGACAGGCACAGCATTGACTTTAGGCATAGAGAAACTGCCATGAGCCAATATCACCAAACCAAGCCATGGGGCATTGCCTGATGGAAGTTGCCAAGAGTCCTCAGGCAATTACATTGTTTCGATCAGTCTGACTCCTTTCACATAATCTTGCACAGGTGATAAATGCTTACATATCCATAGCCATTTCAACAAAGCAGAGCAGAGAGCCATGTTTTATGGTATGATCAAGTGGAACCTTGAGAGATTTCCGAAACACCTGGAAATGACCCAATTTGGCGGAAATCTCGACAAGATTACGGTAATCTGGGATGGAACAGGGACAGAGCAAACGCATGCCGACTGTCAAACCAGACTTCGGCATTTCGTAGATTTGCACGGAGGCCCTTCCGGAAGAAACCAGTGGTATTCCACCGGCGTGTCTGACATAAATGACAAAATATGGAAGGCTCTGACGGATCAATATGGCTACCCCGCTCTTCATGACAATTCAGATGGCGGCTGATGGGTTGAAGCTACGCCTTGGAATTGTTTCCAAGTTGTGCGCGTATAGATATGAAGCTAGCCCATGGAGAGGATGTACTGTTGAATAAAGCTCTGTCGAATTTTTGAATTCTGGTGCTGGCGTTTATGAGGAACCTGTCAGTCACAGAGTCATACCTGGACCGACGAATTTACCTGGCCAAGTGACACGGCCAAAAGTGTTCTTTTCGGGCACCATCAATGGTTTTGAACGTGATCACTGCTAAGACATCCAGCTAGAGTACATGTCTCAAGTGTAGACTTTTTGAGACCACAGTCTTCTGCAATCGAACTGTTGAGTGGTCGGTTTTACATGAATGGTGTGATATACGGGAACCAGCCTGTGACATAGTCAACCAAGTTAAAATTCACCATCCGTGAGATCGATCACGGTACAGCCCACAACAGTACTAGCGACATGTTAGGCTAAGCCGAACTAACTCGTAGCCCAGGTGCTAGTTTAATACGTGATTGTGTTGAAAATTCTTGAAAATGATGATAGATATGATGGAACGGATTACGAACACTCTACGACGAACTGCAATGCGGATACCGATATGACAGGATGCAGGCCATGTTGTTGAAATAGTTCAAGTTCAGGTTAGGATCCAAGATTTAGCTGATAAATCTCGGACAAAACCTCCGAGAATCTCCAGCGACGCCTTCGCATTTAGGTATATTTGGCGCGCAGATTAAAAGAGCGTTGCGCGTGGTTGTATTCAAGCATCATCCCCCTCTTCACTTTGCACGTTAGGAGACGGACAGTAGTATGAGATTACAGCCCACCTCACAACAAGTTCACCGTAGGGGAATAGAGTGATGTGAACGTGTAGAACGCAGTCGTATTGTTTGTGGACTAATCTCACTGCACTGTTTCAGTGAATAGGAGATGCACCTGATTGACCATTCTTTTCCTTTGATGGCTGTCGCCACGTCCAAACCTGATGGTTCGTGAGTCTTCCATCCCACTCAGATAGACCAGCCACACTCTTCTTGCATAACGGCCATTGCCACGTCGGAGCACATGCCGCCGTACTTTTGGTAATCTAGTAGAGATTAGTGAGCAAGCAGCTCGACAGGATTGAGACAGGAAGATAACTTACCCCACTCAGGATGCAGTGCCTTGGCCTGTTCTACCGTCATCCACCCTCCAGATTCGCTAGAGCTGCTGTCATCAATCACTATTTCCGGTGCCGACGGTTCTTTTGAGCCAGACGGTTTGGAAGTGGGCTGGGTATAGTCGGCGGCGTTGGTGCTGGCAGCGTTGGTGTTGCTGACGGCGGTAGAAGTGGCCACAGCAGGCGCGGGAGATTTGGGCGTGACGGTGTCGGAAGAACCAGAGTCGTTCGATTTGTGAAGGAAAGACGGCTCTTTCTTGCCAAAGACTTTGGCGCGTCTGTTGCTAATCTTGCGAGAAAGGCGGGAGAAGAGGGAAAGGATCGACTTTCCGATGCCGCATGAGGCTGACACCTTGTCTGATTGTCGTGATTCCTGCTGCATCTTGAACTGCTCTCTATAATGGTCAGAGTCAGTCGCAGTGTCTGTTAATTCCAGCATGGGGATGCGTACCAGTCAACCTTGGGGTCGGTTAGTGATGTGGCTGGGGCAGAGTTTTGTGCTCAGGGGTTTGTGTTTTGGCGACGTAGACAGAGCGAGCCCTGCCGCAGCATATGTTTGCGTCTAGGGTTATTCAGCTGATCACAGGGGCACAGAACATCCTGCAGACAGTCACTGCTGAGCGCTTGTTTACAGGCGTAGCAGGAGGCATGGCCTGGTCTAGCACACGTGTAGTGAGCGGCCGTTTGTGGCTTGGCTAGTGCCTGTGCGTTCCTTCTCTCTGGACACCCGCGTTGTTTCTCTACGGTGATCGGACCAAAACATAAAAAGGAACGGAGAAAGGTTTGCATGCATCGTCAAGTTGACTGACGAGATGATTGCATTGCACTAGAGGCTGCCATCTCAGCCGGGAGAGAACAAAGGGATGAGGCCTGCCAAGCACGCTTGAATACACGCACAAACGCGCCAACGCTCATAAAAAAGGATCTGAATGTATGGCCAGATAATGCCGAGAGGGATGCACAAAGTCTCTTCAAGTTCGCGAAGAGATGGCGAACCGGTCCAGCTCTCCGCTCCTAACCATTGATGATCTGCCCCTTGTAACGTCTAGTGTCAGTATCGACCAAACCCATAAAGCAATGTAGGTTTTTGCCATTGTTCATTTTTGCCGACTTCTCTCTGGAAAATAGCAGCTTGGCGGAGGTCAGGTTCCACTGCCCAGGTGCTTGGTACAGCCTTTTCAGGCGGGGCCTTGTGTGTACAGAGTCAACTCCTAGTTGTCTGTAACATTCACCAACGTTTGTCGCCAAGTGACAGCGTGATGTCATGCTCGAAAATACTAGTGGAAACAGGACTCGGTCAACCACGCGGCACCGCAAAACTCCACCAACAAAGAGCCCAATCATACAAAGACGAACATGGCATGCCTCCAGCACGTCCAAGAAAACACAAAGGATATGGCAGTGGGACTAACATGATTTCTGCCTTCCAATCTGGCCAACACCAACTGTGGCCGACATGTACGGGGTCAGCTGCAAAATTGTTGGAACATCCAGGAGCTTTCTGACAGACATGACCTTGAATAAATTCTACTGAGGAGCTTTCTAACCATGTGACCTATTTCAAGCTGCCATGTACAATTCCCTGTTTGTTTGTGTCGTCTCTAAAACGCCCCCGTGCTCAAATTACATCACAACATAATCTCAGTGTAGCCTGACTTAATTGCTAGTGCCAGGAATCTCGCATGAGTGTCGGGGCTCAAGTCAAGGATCGCCCCCTCTCATTCGAGTGCCAAGTCGCAAGTTCAGGAAAGTTGCCTTCTGCGTTCTGGTTCGACTCTTTCTCCTTCCCTCCTCTGCTGCTATAAGATCCGTTCAATGTTCTTTCATCATCAGAATTCGAAGCTGTACCCTTTATGGCTCCCGCGACTCTGGACCAGCCAGTGGTAACAAAAGGTAGCAATGGTCGGAGCGCTGGCGCTGCGCATACGACAATTTGTCCCACAATTTCCGCCGAGCCTACAACAGCTGTATTCCTGTTAGATTACCGCCTATTACTGGTATTGAATGCCTTACTTGTTGAGTATGAAAAGATTGATCCCATAGCAAAAGCAAACCGCGCCGCTGTTAATGCGATGGATATAATCCCAAGGCTAAAGAGACAGCCCAGGGCAATTCTTTCACGTTTGTGGGTTTTCTTAAGCCTATGAAGCATACCGAACGGCAAGATAAATACTAATAGTCAACATGTCAGCATTGGCAAATGTGAAAACAAGAGACCATGTCGGACCTAGTATTTCGGATGTGACGTTGAATGGCCATGTAATCTTAAAAGGGTCCACAGTAAGAATAAGCGAACAATCCTCTGGACTGGGGATATGCCTAAAGGTTGTGAGAGGCGCATGTCAGTCCTCTATCACGTAAGAATTGAGGATAGGCATACCAATTTTTGGTGATGGGTGCTCCGCACCAAAATAGATTCGTAAAGAATGCAATAAAAAATGAAACGACCGTAAACGCCGTTACTCCATATAACGCCTTTCTGAGTCGCTCTTCGGAGATTGGAAAGAGCTCATTATAAAAGGCAAGAAGACTGAATCTTGGGAAATAATACCCAATCTCACTCGAAAAAATGGTAATCCATTGCCACTGTTGGCGGATGCTCAGTTAGTGATCATTTTTTGAGGGGCAACGCAATTTCCCCCGGAAAGAGATAGATTGGACGCTGCAGAGACGTACCCTGTTCCATCCCACGTTTTTTATGTTTCCAATATCGTCCAAGCCTCTTGCCCAGCAGTACGTAGTACCAATGACAAGGAAGATGTAGTTTGCTGCAGCAAGTACCAGCCATGCCTCAGATTGCCAGAATACCCACAACTTTTTCCATGTACGCACGGCCAGCCGCGCGATGATGAAGATAAGGCATATTCCTGAAAGGACCCATAGGTTGACCTGGACAAGGGATTAGCACGTACACAGTTGTAAACTTCGAGGTTCCCACTTACTATGAATGCGAGTGCAGAGATATCCTTCATGGTCAATTAGTAGAATTAGCTGTACTGTCGGATGTCTGTCTAGAGCCTGTGTCACGGAGCCGGCGACGTGGTTTTTATCGAGAGATTTGTCATGGAACACGGAACGGCCCAGACCCTAATTGCAGGTGAATCACTTTCGCCTGTGCAAACTTAATCATCCCAACTAGAACCCCACTCTGCCAAAGAAAACAAACTTTCACCAAACCGGCGCATTCAAGTGCTTGTTCAAATTGTGCCAATGCAATTGACTGATATCTTTTCTCAAGATGATTAGACTTGTAGTAATGAGAAAAAATATGGACGAGTAATTGCGCAGGTATATTGCTCTTCTTTTTTTTTCAATGGTGAAGCCGATGGGGAGAGTAGCGCCTGGTTGGAGTGGCGGACGGCTAACCTGACGCACTTGGAAGCGGGCTGATAATACTAACACAAACCCTGATTAAAGTCCCGACCATCATGGCAAAGAAATTGGATTAGGGTTACTCAAGTCTTAACCTAGCAAGGGCTCGATCGAACTATAATTTAAGACGTGCATCAATGGCCAGCACTATGGTAACATGAGCCTTAATGTATCAGAAAGTAAAGGATGCATGAGAAAAGAATGACGACAGGGACTGGCTATAAATTCGACAAGGTAATTGACAACTTTTTATTAACTCAGATATACGTTTATTGCAAATGGAATATCCCCTTTCTTGCTCTTGGCTCGCCACCTGGGTGCTCAAATTCTACATTGGGTTGGCGGCGTTTTTGGAGAACGGAGAACATTCCACCTTACGATCGGTGGGTGGCTGTCCTTGGCCTGTTCAGCGGAACAAAATGTGATTTGCCACGCATGTGGATTTTTATAGAAAAAGTTGAAATTTCAGATTGCCAACATTCCTTCCTACAATTTTGGTTGTACTGAGACAGCGGTTCCGTATATGCGCTATAGACCCCGATCAACGTAAAGGTACATGGCGTGACCTCCAGCGCCCCTAGAACCAACCCCGCCTAAGTCGTCGTATAGTTTCATTATGTCGGCTCTAGTAGAATTCCGGCAGCCCTTCTTTAGGCCGTCGACGCATTTGATGACAATACCTTTGTCCGGATTGAACAAGGCCGCCGCGAACATCTATTTGAAAGCGGGCAGCTATTCTCAGCTCTACCAGACTCAATTGCCCACTTAAATATTTTACAAGCCGAATTGCGATAATTATTAGTTTGAATATTGACCTTGGATTTAAAGGTACATTTCCATTCGTATTTTAGACCATCATGCGCCAACGTTAAATCACCCTTAAAAGTGGTTTCAGCTTCGTTGTTTTATTCAGCGCGGGAGCCTAAACGTGATATGGCAAGACATGATGAATTTGCCTCTGGTCTCTTTCGATGTAGAGCCTTCGTCAGCATAACAGTAACTTGAATCCACGGCGGAGGCATGATTGCCCAATTAGCATACACTATTTGGCGATGGTAATAGTGGGCCTCTGGCACAATTCTCCGCCTGATTGTGTCAGCCGATTGAGATGACCGTTTCCGAGCTTCCCCTCAACGCTTACGCCTAAAAGTCTGGTCAAGAAATATAACAGTGCAAGATTTAATCCGACCTCAGAGTGCCATCGTTCTCTGAGCACCCGTTCCGTATTTATGTCAAGTCGTACAGACAATGCGGCATCTAAGCCGGACTGCCACACACAAGGAGAGGCAGCATGGATTGAAAAATACCCAAAACTCGGCCTCATATCGTATGAGCCACATGAACCTCTTGAACGATATATCCCGGGCGGTTTCCATCCAACTGCATTGGGTGACACCTTTTGTGAAGGTAGATATACCATTCGACACAGGCTTGGCCACGGTGGATTTTCAAGTGTATGGCTTGCACGCGATGGCCACCAAGAGTATGCGTCTGTACCTGCAGCCTCCCCAGAACATTACTCTAACGATTAATCGGTTTAGTCTTTGGGTTACAATCAAGATCAAACAGGCCCGTGTTTCAACCGACGACATTGAACATGATCCCGACATAAAAACACTAAAAGCCCTAAAGAAGCACTATGACGGTAATCCGACGAATCCACGCCGCTTTTTCCCTCAACTTTTTGACTATTTCCATCATTCTGGACCCAACGGAAAGCACACGTGCATTGTGACGGAACTTTTGGGACCCAGTCTCGGGGTAGTTCTAAAGTCGTACAGAGACTTTTTCACTGGCGACGAATCAGATGTCTTGCGCCCTGACACTATCCTCAGAGCCTCACGACAGCTTCTACAAGCAATCCAGTTTTGTCACGGCGCTGGTCTAGTGCATGGAGGTACGCACCAATCGGAGAGCGCATGCAATATTGTTTCCATTGCTAAAAAAAACTCTAACCAGACATATCTCCTACCAACGTTGCATTCACCTGCAATCAAGCGTTTTGGAGCGACGAAGACTTTTGGGATGCCCTTGGTGAAGAGCCCGTAACTGCAAAATACGAAGGGCCAGAACCCAGACCACCAAATATCCCCAAGGAATTAGTCAGAAAGGCATCATGGGGTGGATGGTACGACAATCCAGATGAAGATATTTGCGTCATAGATTGGGGCGAATCTTTCCTCATTGACAAAAGTCGTTCAGCTGCTGTCGTTGCTCAGGATGCTACCATTAAGTCTCCGGAGTCGATATTTGTCGGGTCTATTGATTTCAGACATGATCTATGGGGTGCTGGATGCGTAGTATGTACCTCCTCTACCGCCAGGCTTACAGGACCGCCGAAGGCACCATTTAAATCGGGTTTTCTAACACGTTTTTGGATTTTTACAATGTTTTATCAGAGATATCCTTTTTACTATGCTCGCTCAAATGTTGAGCATGTGAAACACTTGTGCCAAGTTCTCGGACCTTTACCCTCCCACTTGAACACCCAGTTGGAAGAAAAGGAAAAGGAACTTGATGACAAGACAAAGTCGGCAATGTTAGGTAAGCAGCCTTTTCCATCAGAAGCCACAGCTAATCCCTGATTGCACCAGCCAATTCGGAGCAAGAATCTCGACTTCTTACCGACACCTTTGAAGCTCGCCGAGAGAACGTGGTTTTGCACAGGAAAAACGATGAGTCTTACGAAAGAAGAGATTTTGACGAGGATGATTTTACGGCTTTGAAGTGTTTATTACATTTGATGAAAGGCTTAATGCAGTTCGAGCCCCAGAACCGAATTTCGCTCCGAGACGCCTGTTTGGCTATTAATTGGGTTGATCATTGGAGGGAGCCCGGCAGTGAGAATCAAGGCAAGGAGGACTAGCAATCTGCGCAGCAACAAGCCCGGACTCTTGTAACCCCATGTCTGTCTCGTCACAGCTAGTCGCTGTTTCGTGGGCGGTGAATACGGTGTTAATTGCCTAGTGCTCGCTCTTGGATGGGTCACTGTGCTTGATGGATGAAACTGTACCATGGCGAGACCTCATCACTGTCTTAGTGTGGGTCCGCCGATTCCACTTCCAGGCCCCTTGCGTGCCCGGGATGTAGAGGTAGTGTTGGATTGGCAGGCAGCAGATTCTTTCACGATGCTGAATAAGTTGTTTGAAACTGGGATCTGGATTCAAGAATCTTTATTCAGTGACCATGAAACTCCATTGCGGAATAGGTGGTTTAGATCTTCTTTTTTGATATCGACTGCCGCAGTCGTGTTGGGAGGTTCATGGTATTCTATCACATCAACATCTACACCACTGCAATGGCCACATCTGAAAAAGAAATCAAAGTTTCTCAAGTCACCCGAAATAATCGTATGTGGTGATATTCAGGCACACACCAACAATGGGCCGCGCTTAATCTACCAAGAAGAAATCTCTAAAATAGATGACATCTACCACGGGGAACAATATCTTCATATTGACCAATACATTGGTTCACTCCAGCCAATATCCTAGTAACTTTGCATGGCAACATGTATCTGCCTGACAGCCCTACTGAATCGCACCATCGGGGATACACTAATATCAAACATCAGCAAGTTAATTCCCATTAGACCAAA
The DNA here is from genome assembly GCA_003031705.1 of Calonectria naviculata. Classification (NCBI taxonomy): domain Eukaryota; kingdom Fungi; phylum Ascomycota; class Sordariomycetes; order Hypocreales; family Nectriaceae; genus Calonectria; species Calonectria naviculata. The sequence goes on along the minus strand of NAGG01000782.1, from coordinate 18,355 downwards.
GCAACTTACAACTGGAGGACCTGAGGGATTCCAATAATTAGGTTCAAGGTGTTGACCAGCAGGACATTTCTTCACTTCAACCAGGCCCGCGATGCTTGCTCCGCTGGCTAGTCCAATGCTCGCCATGACGACTGAGAGAAGAAGTGCGGCCTTCATTATGGCAGGAGGTTACTGTTAAGAAATGAATGTAGACTTGGAAGGTTGTGGTAATAGTCCAAGTAGCAGGTGAAAGTAGAAATGCAGAGATGGTCAATAATCCTTTGATTGAGGGGCAGGCAGCCACTTATATGCTCCTCGAGATCTTCCCACTTGCCAAGCGAGAACAAGCGCCAATCTTCTTGTCACAGTGTGATATCACAACGTGAGATGTGGGTCACTTAGTGTTATTTTAAGACATTGATTGCCCAGATTCATACTATTTTCATGCAGGGCGATTTTGTCATAGTCCCCGAATGTCATGGCCAGGCAGTTTTGGCACTCATTTGTCTTGCCAAGCCGTGTGACTACACTTTAGCGTTACCCTGTCTCGCCGAGTCGTGTGGTCCAACCAAGTCGGGGCGGTCTGCTTGGCAAAGGAAACTCTGGAACAGCTTACCCAGCACTATCGCACACTCCGATCATTTCCTTTCACTGCCTAGCTTCGGGAGATGATTTCAAAAGTTCTGCCTGCCAAGAGCGCCACAAACGCCATTAGTAAAAGCAAGGGATTCCTAGCGCCTAAAATGTATACAGCATTTTCCTGTGATATTTTTGGATTTGCTTACTCGCCCGGATGAAGCTGGCTCTTGGAACCATTTAATCTAGGCTTAAATCGCCGCCTGCTTGTCTCATTCGGAACAGTCTCGCATTGGATACTGGTCACGGGATGTAATGGGATAGGGCTACCAGGTAGGGGCAATGTCTATTCGTTGTACTAAATCCAACACAACTCTACTTTCAAAGGTTTACCTTTTTTCTACATCTAGCAGCTGAAATAACATTTCCCTACTATTTAAAGGTTTTCCCGAAACAGAATCTTATTCAAGACCTTTAGGAGCTTCTGCTCGCAATCAGGGACCATATTAGTCGCTCTCCAAGCAACAAACCGATCCGGGCGGACAAGAACACATCCGTCGTCCTCAACTTCACGCTTATGGTACCAATCTCGGTAGACATCGTGATAGTCACAGCCAAAACCGATGCTGTATCCTTTCAAGGGTATGCCGGTTGCTTCGGACAGCTGCTTCGCAGCCTGAAGCCAAGCTTCTCCTCCAAGGCCTGTGAAGATGCAAAATGCACCGTGGCCAGCAAGATCATGGGTCGAGACTTCTCTCTTGCGAGTGGCAATATCCAGCCAGGCATGGGGGAGTCTCGTGCCTGGATAAGTGCTAATCAGAGGCTTTGTAATAAAGTCACCGTTGAGCTCAGGCCTTCCACTAGACTCATCATCCAGATAGACAGCATCTGAAGTGTACCATTGATTCAATCCGATGCCAATACTGTCACCCATGCGTGCGGTTTCCTCAAATGCTGCATGTAGTCGCTTCCTCTTTTCCGCGCCTGCTGGGGTAGCCTCGTATATCTCATTGAGCTCATTCATACCCTCTTCTGGCGTAGGCGCAAACAATCCCAACTCTCTCCAGATGCTTCTATCCCGCTCGCCTCCACTGGCTGTTTTGACGACGAGAGCTCCCACAGGCTGACGCTCATTGCTGTACGTGTCCAACAGACCTTTGTCGGCCCATCCTTTATAGACATATGCCACCTTCCATCCGAGGTTGTATGCGTCAGTAATGCAAGTATTGCTGCCCAGTCCGAAAGCGGGAGAATGACGATGTGCTGCGTCTCCGAGAATAAAAACATTGTCTTCGAAGCTGTACTTTTCGGCTACCGTCTCTCGTACAACCCAGGGGTCCAATCGTAGAATCTTGACCTTGATGTTGTCATCGCCGAAAACCTCCTGGACATATTCGATGATTTCTGGGCTTTCGGGTGTATAGTCTCGGAAAGGATTGATGCTGGTGCCGGGCACAGTAACTGTAAGCAGCCACTCGTTGTAAGGTCTCACCATGCGTAGCACCGAGCCCTTTCCCAAGTGCCACTTGCGGTCCGGTTTTGCGATGAAATGCAGATCCGCGTCGCGTTCCGTCATAATGTGAGACGCATCAGCTTCAATTAGAATGTTGCAAGCGACGCCACCAGAAGGCTCGCGGTGAAAGGTGAACGGAAACGACCGTGCAACAACACTTCGTCCACCGTCGGCCCCGAACAAGAATTTTGTCATGACCTGATAGCTGGAGTTTGTGATGAGATTCTTGATGTCGCAAAGTATGCCCCCAGAGACGTGTTGTGCGTGGACGAGCTCATTCCCAAACGCTACCTCGAAGTTGTGGTGGCTGGCGTACTTGACTAAAAGCGGTTCCATGTGTGACTGAGGCAGATCAAGGTATCTGCATGGAGTTGCCGCAGAAATATCAGCCTTCAGTCATTGTTAGTCCAACGCCCGCTCAGTTCAATATGGATTACTTGCCGCATTAAGAGGATTTCCGCCCCATGCCAGAGTCTTTCCGTACTCCTCTCCTACCATGCTTCGGCACCACCGAAAAGACTCGATGGGCTTTCCCGCTACACCAAGACGCAAGCAATCGTCTTCAAGACCAAGGTCACGCATACACTCTGAGAATATATTAGTTTGGCATTCGCAAGGCCGCCTTTTTGGGATCTCACCCATTGCAGCTGGATTGACAGCATGTGCTCGTGGGGTGTCTGCCGTTCCCGAAGAGTTTGATATCATGATACCCTTTAAGCCTACACATGGTTAGCTGTCACTAAAGCATTGCCTGTCGGTGCTGGGTTATCCACCATTCTGACCCAAGCAACACGCCAATGTAGCGCCCGCAGGTCCGGCTCCAATAATAAGGAAATCGGTGTCGACAAAGGGAGTAGACATGTTTTAAAGATGGCTGGTGTTGTCAAATTTTGGTTGCGGCTTTGATTCTAGTTGAGGTTGCAATTGAGGCTTGATTCTAATTTCAACAAAGAAATACATTTCAGCAGCTTCCTTTATATAACTCTGCGGTATTGAAGACTGTGAAGCCTTGGGATTTCCGATACCACCGAGTATCGACTTTTCTCGACTCGTAAACATCGGCACATCGTAGATCAAAAAATGAGCTAAAGGAGGTCTCACAGTCGGATTAAAATGTGCTCCGTGAGGCCAATCGGGAAGGGAAAAGATCAGCAGGAACCTGAGCAGTTTACCTAATGCCAACAGAGATAAAGGCCAAGGTTCCTAAAAAAGCAATTTCAGTGAGTCTAACGGGCGACTGATTGGCTTGAGCACAAGGTCTGTGCAATACGATCTCCAAAGACGAGACTTAGTCAGCGGAAGGGAGGATGTAAAAGGTCCCCGTGATGTGGTTCACCGATAGTTGGAGCGTGTGGATATTCAGCAGGGGTTTAGGCGGGCCATCCCGGGCCAATCACATTTCCACGAGGGAGCATCGCCAAGACGGACATTGGGGAATAGCATCATTCGATCTAGATGGCTCGGGCCGAAACATGTGTTTGAAGTCCCGAGCTACATTATCTGCTCAATACCAAAATGCAGCGAGAGCATTGCCAAACTTTGCGTGAGCACCTTCTAGCGGGCCCTCTAAACAGTTTTTGACGGCGGTTCCACCTGGTGTGTGTCGAGTCACTCTTCCATCGCTGTTTCAACAAAGGATTTACCGTTCCGTTCGATGGGCAACCAAAGCCGAGTGCAATTCATGTCAATAGAAATTCATATTCTAATTTTAACATGCAATTGAGCTATACTTTTTGAATCGGTTTCATGATGGACGTTCGAGCATTCTTGTCTGACACATTACCCTAGGCTAATTTGGGACCAATCGTCTCGTCGAGATCCCAAAACATTACCATTCGGAACACAATATGACGAACAGTCCAAAGTCAACAATCGCATCAAACTATGGTGCCATTTTACCAGACTATTGTTGGGTCATCTACGTCGGGCATGCACTAAGTTGAAGCTCGGGAATAGCTGCATTTATGGCATCTTTTTAGGTGCCGAAGATTTCATTCAAAAGAATCTTTCATTCCACAATATCTTTGTATTTTCAAGACTCTACCAGGTTATACTTGACCTTCAACTCTTGGAGAACAATACCCGCTAGCCCCTTGACATTCTTTGATTTAGCAAGCTTTACGGCTGGAATTTGAACCCGACAGTTCTTGCGCAACCAGCTGTGAATCTCAATTGCCATGAGGGAGTCTACACCAATGTCCCCTGCATTCTCGCCAAGGTCAATTGAAGAGGCCTCGCCAGAGTAACTCTGGATCAAGCCGCCGAGGGCATTCAAAAGAAAGTCTGTTGTGGACTCCTGCAACAGAATCTGTGGATCTTCATCCACGCTTGAAGCCCATTGGCTCAGAGCGTCTGTTTCTCCAGAGTGCCCATCATGCGAATACGAATCTGCTTGGTTGTAGGCGGCGAAGCGGCGGTCGGTGCGGAATGCCGTTTGCATAGTCAGATTTATTCCTCGCACACCAGAAATGATGCGACCGGCGTTGTAGTCTTCCTTTCCGGACACAGGCCTTGCCTGCACAATTGCGCTTTCAATGGCTTGAAGAACGTCATGTTCCACCAACAGATTCATAGCCGCCTGGCGGCATCTTTTCATCACAACTTCGTCTTCGCTGACAAAGCCAATGTCTCCCACGGCACCGAGATCAATCACACTCGCAGGAAAGCCTGTTTTACGAATGCTCTTAACGAAGCAGTCGAGAAAACCATTCCCGGAAGCATAGTTGGTTTGCCCCGCATTCGCACAGAAGCCAATTAAAGAGGCAAAGACGACCATGAAATCCAAGTTTTGGTGTTCAAGAACCTTGTAAAGATTTCTGGTTCCCTCAACTTTGGGTGCAATAGAGCTGCTCCATTCATCATATGTCATGTCTACGAATCTTTGGTCCTGGAATGATGTTAGCAAGGGATTGCACTGAGCAATTCGGAGAGCAACTAGCCTTCAGGCACATGGCAAGCTGGATGACTCCAGCTAGACGTCCATTCGAAAGAGCAATTGCTGATTGCACATCATCGATGTTGCACACACTCCCAACTGCCACCTTGGCCGTGCAGCCCATATCTTGCAGCTCTTCAATGAAGTTTTTAGAGGCCAGGGTTGTGCCAGCAGATCGGGACAGGAATATAAGATTCCTAGCGCCTCGTTCGACCATCCACCTGGAAAGGGCAATGCCGATGCCTCCGAGCCCCCCGACAAGAAGGTATGTGGCATTGGAATCCAACGTGACGGACTGTTCAAAAGGCAAAATGGGAATTTCGTTGGCATCCTCGGGCATTTGAATCAGAATCTTGCCCATGTGCTGGCCACTTTGCATTTTTCTGAATGCTTCTTGAACATTCTGTGCGGCAAAAATGTTCTGTGGCTGAATTGCTTTCAACTCGCCTCTCTGGATATAACCCATGACCCGTAGCTTTACACTGAGAGGAAAATGTGAGTGATGGGCCATCTTATCTGGATGAGCGTTTACTTACCCCAAGAGCTTATGAGGTTGGTGGATACCCAGTTGGTTCATGTCCACACCAAAGAAAGACCTGTTTCCAAGGAAAAGGTCCATATTCAGCTTTGCGTGCCCCATCATGTCTCTTTTTCCGATGTCAATCATCTTGCCAAGGACTGCGACGCATTCCCACGAGGCATGAAGACTCTCGCCGGACAAGGAGTTGAGCACAATGTCAACTCCTCTTCCCTGGGTTTCGTTCAAAACGCCTTCTTTGAAGCTGAGGTCCCTAGAATTGAAAATCCGATTCAGAGGAATGTCATGGTTCTCTACAAGATATTGTTTCTTGGCTTCGCTCCCCACAGTGGCGAAAATCTATGTTTGGCTTGTTAAGAGGGCATGATATGAGTTTGGTGGTTGTAGCACTAACCTCTGCACCAACCATCCTGCAGACTTGGATTGCTGCCAGTCCAACTCCACCGCAAGCCGAATGAATGAGAACAGACTGATATAACGTCAGCAATTTCATTTCACAAAGCAGCGATAGTTCTCTCACCTGTCCTTTGGCTAATTGTCCAAGATCTAATAGCGAGTATATGACTGTCATGTAGACACATGGAATAGTGGCAGCGTCATTTAGAGACAGGTCGGGAGGGAGCTTTATACAGCACAAACTCTTCACAACGGCCACGGTCTTCAAAAGTCCGCCGCTCGTCAAACAAACTCGATCTCCCTTCTGGAAATCTTGGTGATGCGAGCCTAGACCTACTCTGCGGACTATACCCACAGCTTCTATCCCGATATCATCTTCTAGAAAGCCCATGGCGATCATCATGTCCTATACTGGGTCAGCTCATAAATCCTGATGCTGTGTGCTGTTTTAATTACCTTGAAATTCAAGCCCACCACCTTGATATCAATTTCAAGCTCCCCCTGGGCTGGAGGGGGGCTCTCCACTAGCTTCCATTGCATGGTATCCAATATTCCGCTGGTGCCAACCGTGAGTTGCTTGCTCATTACCTTTGAATGGTCCACCTCGTGCAGATTTGGTGGAGCTACTGGATAGTACCGATTGGTGAAGACGGTGTTGTCCGTAGCGGAGTATTCATGTTCAGGCTCCACCCCTGAGTCTATCGATGACTGATGTCTCCGGTACACTCTGAGTAGCGACTGCAGCGTAGCTTCATTGAAGCAGCCAATTTCAAAGGTTGAAAAAGGCAGCGAGAACTCTTGCCGCATGGAACGCGCAACTCCGAATATAAGCCCCCATTCTGAGTTGTTAAAATTTCTCTGCACATCTTGTGTTAGCCACAGCACGCTTTTCGGTGAATTTGCCATAAAATTGCGAAAGGACAAAAAGTCATCTTCCGATATGCCATCAAAGAAAGGCTCGTCCACGTCCAGCAGTGATACCACGCTTCGACCTGCTGGGATGTTGTCCAGGGTAAACCATTCGACGTCGTATCCGGCGGTGCTGAAGGTCTCCTCCACCATCTTGGCACGTTCGCTAGGTGGTCCCTGGTACAAAAAGCTCAATTGCGTCTCGGCGTGGTCATTGAGAGGAACCCTCGACAACATGAAAGCGTTCATATGGTGCGGTGGGGGTGCTTCAAAGGCCTTTGCCTCCACGCCAGTAAATCCAGCAGAGAGGAGCTCCTTATGCCATCTCTCTGGTGGAACATGAGGCTTGTCTACACGCCCGTCTGCCTCCCCAAGCCACCAACCGGGTAGTAGCCCCTGATAAAGGTTAGCCATAGGGCGAGTGAACTACCGTTTTTCATGTCTTACCATTACCGCGTCGATGACATCGCTTTCTGTTTTCGAACGTCAGAGACTCGCACATCAAAATCTGGCTCCTCGGTGATACTTACCAGGGCCCACTTCCATCAATACCAGGTATCCTCCCGGTACCAGTAACTTGCGGATATTTTCCAATGATTGCTTTAGACTGGGAGTTGCGTGAATGACCTGATTTTGTCAACCCTTGTTTAATGGGAAACATGTTGAGCCAGGATGGGGTTGGGGTGACACACATTACCGCAGACAATCACATCATTTGCCGCAGCCTCAAAGCCTTGCTCGATGGGGTCGCTTGTTATATCGAGAGCTTTGAAGGTAATGTTGGCGTACTGGGAGAATCTCTCTTTGGCTGGTGCGAAGAACGCAGATGAGATATCAGTGAAGACGTAGTCGGAATACATTCTGCGACCGTCCGGTGTATGCAGACCGTCTAGCATGATCTTGGTCAGGGACCCGACGCCGCCACCAACCTCTAGTATCTTCATAGCGGGTCGTGAGTGACCTAGATGAGTTACTAATGGCGTGAGAGGTGGTGGGCGCGTGCCGACAAGAAATTTGTGCCATGCATCATCATTTGCCAGCACGACCTCTAGAGGCGATACTAGTCCTTGATACACGTCTATCATCTGATTGAAGACGATTTGTACAAAGTTAAGGCAGTCGGTGCAGCGAACCTCCAGTCTCGCAAACTCGTTGGAAAGATCTTCATAGATCTTGTCTTGATCCTCTGAGTCTAGCTCCATCCACTGTTGAGCCTGTGGAACTCTGTGGTATCGACCAGACTGCATCTCCTGGATTCGATCCACGAGCCAGTTCTTGTGTTTGATCAAATGCACATCGTCGGGAGCTATGTCCTTGATGCCGCGATATACTTTCATCATACTCAACACTGCCATCTGTTCCGCCAGTTGAACATCTGACGTGTCCGTCTCAGAGGTTTGCAACAGTCCCTCCAAAGAAGGTAAGAACTCTATATCAGGCTTCCAATCAAGGTGGCTTAGCTTTGCGCCGCGCCTCGTGTCGTGCTCGGTCTTCACAGCGAAAAAGTTCATACCGCGGATATCAACGAGGAGTCGATCATTAGCAAAAGCTAAAATGTTGCCTGCAGGACGACTGTAGTCACGGTCGCTCAATGTGACATGTGCGGACATGCCAACCCCATTGCAAGGGGCGATGGTGATGCTTTCGATAAAAACCGGGATGCCGATATAATCAAGGACTCGAGAAATCCCTCCCGATACAGCTACCGTGATAAGCTCTGAGCAGCGCAGTGTTATTACGTATTACCATGCTGATTGGGGATATATACTTACGCATCAAGCTGTCCAGTAGACTAGGATGTACAGCAAAAGACGAGAGCCCCGGGACATTCTTCCCTGCGTGGACTGTTGCAGCGGCCTTGTGTTCCACCGGGTGTGCAGTGATGTCACTCATGCCCTGGAATTCGGACCCGTAGTCCAGTCCGAGCCTTCTCAAGTAGTCGTACCACCTGGGCGCATTCACATGTCGTGTGTATGGCGCACGGCCCACGAAACTGTCGTTAGGTTTGGGACCTGGAGAAGCTCTGGCTTGTCCCGTGCAGTGCTTGGTCCACGTCCCTCTAATTCTCGAGCAAACCTTGAAGTCATACCACTCGGAATCCAGTACATCGGTTAGCCGCTCCGGTCTGAGGGTGGTTATGATCTCGGCAGGGCTGTCCTCATCCAGAACCAAGGCATGTCGGATGAACAGATTTCGGATCTCGTAACCGGTCTCGATTCCAGTAAGCTGCCGAATTGCTTCTCCGATTGCTGACACATGGCCCACGCCGGGATAAACAATGTCGCCAGCGAACTTGTGATCGAGCAGCCATGAGCTGTCCTCTATCCTGAGGATATTTCGCCACGTTGGTTCCAGATCACCAGCCTCCGGAACGCGAGATCCCAACAGCTCATGGTGAGCGTGCTTCTGTAACCTCCATGCCCTACTAACCGCGCTTTCATGCCAGTGCTTTTGAGAATAGTCCCAGGGATATGGTGGAAGGTCGGTCAAGGTGTGACCTGATTCGACGTTGATGGCAGTCAAGTCGACTGGTGCTCCTTTTAAAAACAATTGACCAGCTGTTTCAAGAATACTTGCCGTTTGACTGTATCCCTTGTTCAATGTAGAGACGTATTGGGGCAAAGGGTCTAGCGAGGATTGTTGAAAGATCTGGCGGAGAGGGCCAGCGAGCGGACAATGAGGACCGATTTCTATGAAACAAGAATGCCCCTTGGGGATGGCTTTCAGAGCCTCCTGAACCGCCGTTGAAAACAGAACTGGAGACTGCAGGTTTTTGCTCCAGTAGGAGCCATCCAATACATCGCACTTCAGGACGGGTCGTCCAAGAAGGGTGGAAAACATGGGCACACGAGGAGGGCTAGACGCACTTTGGCCTTCCAGCATGTCCTCCAAGTGCTTCCCCACACCTGCCATCAGATCTGACGCCTGGTTAGAGTCTGTATAATACGTAAGTTGGGGTTATTGGCCAATACTAACGAGAATGATAGCCAATATCCACATCAAGACGCCTTGTGTACGCCTCGGGCTGCTGTTCGTGGATTCGCTGCAACACTCGAGCAAGGATATCCTCCTCGCCAGATATGACGACGTTCTGAGGACTGTTTTCGCATGCTACAACGACACCATCTTCCAAATACTCCGCAACAGCATCACGTCCCATGCCTACGGCCGCCATTCCGCCTGCGCGGGTATGGTGCTTTGTGACCTGGCCACGACAATATGCAATAATAATCGCCTCCGTCGCTGTAATGGACTCGGAGGCATATGCTGCAGCCATCTCTCCGCTAGAGTGACCGATGACGGCGGTTGGATGAATATTCCATGACGCCAGTAGGTTCACCAAGGCAATTTGGATGGCAGCGCAAAGAGGCTGAGCATATTCGGCCTTTAGGACTTCCTCGCCGCCCGTCAATAGCTTTTCTGTAGTCATTTTAGTACGGAATTTTCAGTTTTTGCACGTCTTGAACATTGAATACCTTCCAAAGACCATGATGGCGGGTTCGAAAACGATTGCAATGCCTTGTCCATTTGTTGTATGTCAGCGCGAAAGATGTCAAAGGTTTCGATAAGCTCCTTGCCCATGCCATGCCATTGGGCCCCCTGGCCGGTGAATACGAAAACGACCGACGAAGGAGGTGTGGCAGGCATGGTTCCTTGATGAAAGGTGCCCAGATCCGCAGCCCCAGGCATGGCCACGGCGAATGCCCTGTGTTGCTCGTGGTCACGGTTAGTTGCAAGCGTGTGAGCTAGGTCCTGAAGTGAAGGTTTGCTAGTTGTCCAGAACTCTTCCAGAAGTCTGGTTCTCTCCTTGAGAGAGGCAGAGGTCAAGGCTGAGGTAACAAGTAGCTTTGGGGTAGGTGGCTCGACATGTACACCGTTACCGTTCGTTGCCCCCTGGTGCAGTCGGGCCGACTCGAGGATGACCTGCCATTGTCAGCTTCGGAGTACAAAACGAGACGAGACAGCCTCGAAAGCTTACATGAGCATTAGAGCCTCCGATGCCAAAGCTGTTCACGCTAGCTCGTTCCTCCCGATCTTCTGGCCACGGTAGAAGCTCTTGTGGAACCCGCAGGTTGCCTTCCTTGAAGGGAACTAGACATCAATGGGTTAGGTGCTTGTGGCTGGACCAAAATAACGAGGACCGCTCGTCAGTGAATAGTAGGTGGAGTACTTGAACGTACTCTTTGGGTTGGGTTGCTCAAATCTCATGTTGGGGGCTATCAATCTCTTCTCAAGGCATAGCACAGCCTTGATCACGCTCGTGAGCCCCGAGGCGCCTTCAGAATGCCCGACATTCGGTTTTACCTAGAAGCTTTAGTTACCCCATTCCCACAGTCGCAGAAGACAAGCCATGTACGAACCGCAGTCATGTAGACTCCGTTTCCGTCAAATGCCCGCGCAATAGCTATGGCCTCCGCAGCGTCACCAGCCTGAGTACCCGTACCGTGTGTCTCAAAAAGGGCCGTTCTAGCAATGTTGTCGATGCCAGCATATCTGTAGGCTTTGCGAATGAGATCTTCTTGCATATCAGCGCTTGGCTTTGCCATCCTGGTGTTATTCCCGTTGGAGTTGGCCATGGTTGAGCGGATTACGGCCCGTATCGGGTCGCCGTCTCGAATAGCGTCATCGAGCCTTTTTATATAGACTGCATTCACTGCCTCGGCGCGGGCGAAGCCATTTGCATTTGCATCAAAAGTTTTGCATTCGCCGTCTGGCGACAGGACCATGTTCTGTGACATGGATGTGGTCATCGTCGGTGTGAGGATGAGACTAGATCCCGCAACAATGGCCGACGGACATACACCAGAAGCCACAGATTGACAAGCTTCGTGCAGGCCGATCATAGAGGCCGAACACGCGGCTTTGATCGTCATGCTGCGTTTGCCATTAGCATGAACCATCTCAAATATCAACAGCCAACATACCTCGGACCTCGGAGATCGTACTCATATGAGATTCGATTGGACAGACAAAAGTCATTGGCTCCAAAAACATGGCTGCGGCTGATTGAGAGAGAGTCTTTGAGTGATATTTCCAAACTGTCGTCTCCAAAGGTTCCAACATAAACACCAATGTCTTTCCCTCGCCATTTAGCTTGTCCCGCGTTCTCCATACACTCCCACACGACCTCGAGCAGGAGCCTTTGTTGAGGATCCAGGATGCCTTTCTGATTTGCCATCGATCCACATATGGATGGGTCAATAGCAGTGAAGTCTTCGTCAAGAAAAAAGCCTTTTCTAGTTTTGATACCCCTGGGCTGGTCAGAGCTGTAGAAGGCATCAACTTCAAATCTGTCTTTAGGTATTTCAACCTTGATGTCTCTTTTGCTGAGCAAGAGCTCCCAAAAGGCTTCTGTAGACCTCACATTCCCGGGAAGTCTCAGGCCCATGCCAACTATCGCGATAGGCGCCATGGTAGGCGAAGCATCATTATGCATCGGACTTGTGCTTTTGCCATTTGCAACATCGGCTTTCTGCGCAAATGATGCTGGCTCAAAATGGGTTGCGCCATTGGTGGACTTGGGTATGGAACCCATAGTGGTAGGTATACTTAATATCAAATAAGAGGGAAAGATCAATCTTCTCTTTGTCTTTCTTTGAACTCGACGTGAACTTCGAATCTGAGAAGTGACTTGGAAAATTTGTCAAGATACCCTGGTGAGGGATTATAAGCATTCAAGCACCTCCCCCCAAAGCATTAAAAATACAGTGAAATTCCAACCAAAGACCATCCATGTTGCATAATAAGCAAATCTCATTTTTACAACATTTTCTTTGTGGGCATGCTAAAGTCACTAACTAGGATATCTCTTAACCTGCGTGCTCACATGCATGTCTCTGCAACGACGCAACACATGGGGCTTGACCGCTCTTACGCATGTCTGCACGGATTGGATCACGGCTGGGATGAAGCAAAAATGGGGTTACCATCAATATATTCCAGGACTTCAACTTGGGGAACCACGACCATTCCATTTTTGTGTTCCCAATTTCTTTGTGGGTGTAGCCCTTAATGTCTCAGATTAGCTGCATAAGCCCCGCTCATATAATGCCACCTTCGCGAAGTTATGCATGAGATCACTTACCGCTTTCCAAATTGCAGCTGTTCCATTGGGACACGTAATCTGAGACAGGTATGTCTTGAATAACCCAAGGTTGGTTTCCAGAGTTACCGTGCACACGAGACGCAAACAGCTGGTTGGGGAGACATTTTTGGTGCACAAGCGAATCGTGATCGTTTTTATCGGACCACGCTTTGACGCCATATAGTGATTGGTATCTATTGAGGTATGCCAATGTTGTAGAAACAAGCTTTTTGTGCTAACTTGGCTACAAAAGATATATATCTCGGTGGATTTGAGCGCTAGACTATTGAGGTTAGGGTAATATTATCAACGCCACTAATGAAATGCATGTATTATGGGGCGCGGGGTCGCGACAGCCAATCTCGGCTACAGCAGTTGATGTGCAGAAATTGGCGTTGAGCGGTGAGATGATCACGGGAGCTCTCCCAGATACGGGAACATACTTGCACCCTTCAATGCATTGCCAGCAAATAGTGCTGCTCATTTAGCCATCGCCCCAATGATGAAATCTTACTTTCTCCATGATTATGTAGAAGCTTTTGTCTCTCAGTTGTCCCTTGGATTTACAAGAACCCTCCAGATACCAGGTCAACGTAAAACATGTTTCAGCCGGTGTTGCCTCTCCTCCAAGTAACAGGAGAAAAGCAGTAGTCCAAGCATAAGTGGGTATCCCCAAAGAAATTGCACACGGCAGGGGATTCAGGTCAGATGCTTGAGGTGCCATGGTATGATTGGCATGGTGCTAGCTGATTCCAGCTAACAAGATATGACTCAGGTTTCTGCCCTTCTATTCCGTTTCGAGTTAGGGGTTTCTTTTGCGATGACTCTAATGCAATTCAGCGGTACTGGGACGCCTCAATGCGTTGGCTCCTTGAAATGCAGCGACAAGCTAGAAACGGGGCTCGGAATTTCTGCCTAGACCACATCTAAACTTTGAGTGGGTTTTCCTTGGGTAGAACAGCGGCCCAAGTCTAAATTGCAACATGTAGCACAGAGGCACCATGCTGGCAGGAATGCATTGCAACGCCCCGGGTGGTTAATGTGTACGTCTCAGGTGCCGTCTCGGCGTATTGATTGAGGTGTTGCCTAGGTTAAAATGAACCTTTGTACACACGATGTCGATCAATTTCACCAATATCCGGTCACGCCCCCAGGTAAAGATCCTGACATCATGTTACTTTCGACAGCCACTTCTGCAAAGAGCAAGTCCTGTCGCCCTGTTCCTTCGCAATGGATACTGCTATAGGATTCTTTCGCCATCATCAGGCATATCTTTACTATATTCTCCTTTGTTCTCTTAGTTACGCTACATGTGTTGTCATATATCGCTTGTTCTTCAGTCCTCTGGCCAAATTTCCGGGACCCAAGATCGCTGCCGCAACAGGCCTCTACGAGGCATACTTTCAGATCATCAAAGGCGGTACTTTTACCTGGCATATCGACCATCTCCACGAAAAGTACGGTCCCATTGTTCGAATCTCACCGTGCGAAATACACATCAAAGATCCCGATTTCTACAGCACGGTATATGCCGGCCCTGGCAGGCATCGAAACAAGGATCCATGGTTCAGCTTTATTGCGTATCCGCTATCTTTATTCTCTACTAACGAACATGAGCTCCATCGGCCTCGTAGGAGAGTTCTCGGCGAATTCTTTAAGAAGAACGCCGTCTATAAGCTTGAGCCGATCATCCAAGCCAACTTGAAGGCGTTGTGCAAACACTTCTCGTCAGCCAACGGGGGCAAGGACCTAGAGCTACACGCCGCCTTTTATTCTTTTGCGAGTGATGTCGTCTCTCAGTATGCCTTTGGAGTATCTGAAGGCTTTCACTATCTGGACGAAGACGACATACCGGAAACTTGGAAGCTGCGAGTAACAGCAATGTTCAATTTTTGTCGCCTAAACAGATCTCTCCCCTTTCTCGTTTACGCAGCTCGGCTTGTCCCTGCCGCGGCGTCACTGGTTGTTCCCCCGTTTGGATTAGTCTGCCAAATGGAAAAGGCATGTTTGACTTTGACTAGAGCGTGCGGAGCCTAACAGTGTGTTTCTAGGATGTGAGGCGTCTAGTGCGAAATGCCAAATGCGAATACGAAAAAGGCCAAGATGAGAAGCTGCGAAATCCCACTTCTGCAGAACCGAAGACATCGAAACCAATCTATCCCGCGATACTAGCGGACCCAACCGTACCGACAAGCGAGAAGGAGTTGGTGCGACTGGAAGATGATGCCATATTTCTCATGATGGCGGGTACCGATGCCCCTGGACAAGTGCTCGCCATCACCATGTTTCATGTGCTCAATAATCCCCAGGTTCTTGAGAAATTGAAGAATGAGCTTTTCTCTACTTTCCCAGATCCAACTGAAAACCCAGATCTTGCGAGGTTGGAGTGTCTCCCTTACCTTGTACGTCCAGCCATGTACGCCTCGCACCACGGCCAGATTGCTGACGAAACATCAGGGCTGTGTGATAAAAGAAGGTCTGCGGCTCTCGGCGGTTGTAACAACACGGCTCCCACGTTCTGCTCCAGACGAGAATCTACAGTATCGTCAGTGGCATATACCAGCCGGAGTAAGATATCCCGAGACCGTGGACATGAATGCCCCTAATATCTGTATAGACCATTGTAAGCATGTCGACTTATTTCATTCTCCGCGATCCCAACATTTTCCCCGAGCCATCCAAGTTCATACCAGATCGATGGAATTTATGTCCAGACGAGCTGCAAAAACTGGAAAAGTATCTAGTCCCAGGGTCAAAGGGCACCCTCGGATGCCTCGGACAAAAGTAAGTAAAGGTAGCCCTGCTTCCTGTTGCAGGGTCCACGACTCACCCAGTATAGTGTTGCCAGAGCTTGGATGTATCACATCTTGGGGGCTCTTTTCCGCCGTTTCGACTTGGTATTGCATGACACAACGGAGAGGAATGTGGAGATGACCCGTGACAATTTTATTGGGCAAACAGACGAAGGCATGAACAATGTACGGGTAAAGGTCATTGAGGAATACCGTTAATAGTCTCGACATCCCATACCCGGTAGGTTTGTATGGGTAGGGACAAGCCGCAGCCCTGTTTATTTCTCTTGGAGTAAGATATCGCAGTAATAAGACTTTCTGGACTTGATACTATCCGCCTGCTCATTGAGCAACTCTAAGATGTGTAAAAGATGCTGGCTATGACTGGGCGACAAATGAAAGCCCCGCGAGTACAAATAAAAAATGCATATAGTTATGCATCTTGGGAGTCGGATAATTATGATGACGAGTAGATAAATTTTGTGTTTCCTGTCCCCGCTTTGTACTTGAGACTATTCCCTGTGCGGGCGAAAGGATCTGGACCTTAATGTAAGCTTGATCATCCAAAAAGATCCACATAGATGCAGCGCCGTGTAGTCACATGCTTTGACTACCATGTAGCCTGCATCCTTGGCTCACCAACTTTTCTTGACAACTCAGCGAGCTAGGTTTACCCAAGCATTATCTAGCGTTAGTCCAAAGGATAGCCGTTCGGCCCGTTTTGCGGGCCAATCCAGCGCTGGGGAATGCTGTTGTTTCTGCGTGACCGAATGCACATCCTTGGATTCGAGCCACATTTCCACTTCGTTCCAGCCGAGAGACGCAACCGAGTGTCAGTGGCTCTCATCCGGGCCGATTCGGCCACTCGCAGGACCTCGCCATCCCAAAGAGCCATGTGCAAACATTATAAAAGCCATCTACAACCACCAACATGACATGACTTATCATCACCAATCAACTCAACTTCTTCATCACCACAATCAAACCCTTTTTGACCACCCAGCCAATATGCGATTTCAAATCCTGTCCACCCTGGCCTGTTTGGCCGTGACTGTTGCCAGTGCGCCCAGTGCTAGCAATTACGTCCGAGACTCGCTTGATAAGCTCAGCGGCGCCGCTGCCGATTTCGACCACGCCCTGGGAAAATGGAAGGGCGATTACACTGGTCTTACTCCGCTCCTACGCCGGTCGTCAGATCTCATTGTGTCTATCAAGGCCGCATCTGTTCTCCCAGCTGGAGCATCGACACTCCACTCTCGAGAACTGGCAGAAGACGACACTTTGGAGGTCGCCAAAAAGCTCGCTAGAAATGTAGCTTCCGCTGTCGACACCGCAATCCAGACTAAGCCGAAATTGGAGGCTATCCCCGTAGTGGGAAAGCCTTTGGGCCTGATGATCATCAAGAACATCCGTCGGGCAGTTTCTGATTTGGCAGAATCATATAATCAGGTCATGCCCGAAAGTCGACAGAACGATGCCAACAATATCATCAGGGAAGTTGACGGCCACATTGAAAGAGCTCAGGCCGCCTATGAGTAAAGGAAGGCAAGTCCAAGTGCGGCGCTTGCAAGGAAGCACATGACAGAGAGGTCTATTTATAATATTGGGCGAGATTTGGAAACACTAGTGTTTAATATCTATAAAACAATACATCATTCTATTTTGATGCAATAAACTGAAGCAGAAATACGCGAATGCCGAGTATTGACTAATTCAATAGCCTCATCACCAGCACAGGGCTCTTTAAAACTGTAAAAAGTGACTGCAGTTGCCAATGCATCTATTACGAAACATTCTGCCCCTCAATATGGATGATTTTAAAGACAATCGTTATTGAATTTGGCCACGGTTCCAAGGCTTGGCAGAAGTTTCAACGCAACCTTACTTACCGTTCTTGACTTTCCTTCAATGGTTCAGTATCCTTCTCACGAGATGCTGGCCTCAATAGAAGAGGAAATATCAATAAATCAACCCAATGTTACCCAGTGTTCCAACGAGGAGGTATCCCGCTAGGTGGCCAGGAATCTAAATTGAAGGGAGCAAGCCATATCCAAGAAAAACGGATAATAGCTCTATTGATTGATGGCTTGATACTTTGATATGAGATTTCGAGAAGCCCCGACACGAGAGCATTCATACAGACTATGAGGGTTATTGCGAGAGTAGGTACCCAAGTATTGTCTAACCTGGCTCATCGGGCAAAGAGCAATATCTCCACACTCGGCCTGACGGGACTTCACGACAGCGAGAGTCCTTGGCTGCAGAGTTCAATGCTAGTGGCGACAAGGAGAATGCTACCATGGTTTAAGTCATGAGTATTGACCACTGACGCTGATAGCTATGAGACATCCACCGCTGCTTATTGTCGACGAGACAGTCACCGCCCCAGGAATCTAGTCAGACTGGACGGGATATCCACTTCTCAACGATTGATCGCATTTGCTCTGATATGACGAATCGCCGGTGTGTGTGACAATATCAAATCATCTTTGGAATCAATAAGGGACTCGAGCATAGGTGCGATACTATAGGGTAGTGTGATGACGAGGGGTTGGGAGTTGGTAGGCCAGATAAATGGGGGAAATGCTCAGAGAGACCATGGGCATCTTCCTCCTTAACTATGTGTAAAATA
>NAGG01000780.1:0-52990 GCA_003031705.1 Calonectria naviculata | reverse complement strand
AGGGATTAGAGAGCAAATGAAACGAAATGAAATGAATTGAAAGCATACGGATTCTGAACCAATGGCTACTGCGCAAAAATTGACTGTTTGACGTGACATGGCTTGTCAAGACCATCTTTCGGCTTTGGCTTAGGGAAAAAAAAAATAATAATGTGAGGCTGAGCCAATTGTTCGATGCGGCTTCCAGTTAATTTCCAGTGAGCTTCTACCATGTTCCTGGAAAATGATTCAGCTGGCACAGGAGTCGACAGTGGTTGCTTTTTGCGGTTTGGCCGTTGACTCTCCGCTGTTCCTTGGCCGTGATGTTCCAATGTCCACCGCCTCGGGTGTCATGTCTCCTTCCCCCTGTCGTCGTGAGTTAGTTTGGTTCCCCATTCCAAATGTACTCGCCCATGCAGTTTAGCTTATCCACACTGGAGTTGCTTCTAGCGTGGGCCTTGGCCTACGTGGGCGGTTTTACATGACAAGCCCCCCCAGCTACAGAATGTCACCGACGCTTCCCGTGTTGTTCTTCAATCTTCCCTGTCCTTTGCAGTCTCCATGTCCAGCTGGGTCCTTTCTCCGCCTCTTTCTCGTAGGCAATTGAAGACATGCAAGACTAGGGGATGTGGGAGAAGGGGAGGTGGGAGAGAGGGAGGCAGGGAAGGGGGGGCGTGTGCAATGGTCGTCAAGTCTGTGTCCGTGTGTGGGTGGGCGCCGTTTGGCCACCGCGTGGCAGCGTAGCTCAAACTGGGGCGACGTTGGCAAACTAGTCCGGGCGAGGCTTAAGGTGATGGGCAAGGCCGCTTGGGCAGAGGGGATCAGGGCGCGGCTAAAATAACATGTGCATGCAGATTACAGTGACACAGCAGCAGTAGAGAGGAAACGAACGAGATTGATAGTCCCCTCCCCTGGCCCCCGCGCGGGCTGTCCATGTGCATGTGTGTGTGTGTGAGACGTGGTAGATGATGAACGGACCGAGTTGGAAGGGGGCGCGCGGGATATGGCGGCGAGTCGTAAAAAAAAAAAAAAAGGAAAAAGAAGTGAGAAGGTGAGAGAAGCAAGCGAATGAACAAACAGACGCTACCAGCAGACAGACAGACACACCCATACAGACAAGACCCTCAAAGAGGGGGTGTACGGGCAACGTTTCTTTAGCTTGCCTCGTTGGGCTTTCTTTCTCTTTCTTTCTCTTAGGACGAGGAAGCAGGGCACAAATGAGCGTTGTCACTGTTTCACCACGTCCGAGGGCAGCCGTTATTTTAATTAGAGACATACAGTAGTCCACCAGGCCATGGCTTCTGTGTATCTTACCGTGTAAGCCCCAGCGGTGCATGGTACGATAATATTCCAGCCCGCGTTTGCTTTGCCATGATGGGGTGAGCAGAGGCCTGAGGTGCGCTGCGCTCTTGGGCTTAGTTAAAGTTGCGAGGGACATTGCCGAATGAGAACGAGGCCATGTCGATTAGAAGGTTACACAAGAAAAGAGGCCTGAACTTTTTTTTTTCCGTGTTTAATTGACCATGTTATTGGTTTATCTCATTTGGGCTAATATTTTATTTCGTTTTATTTCGTTTCACCTTGGGCTCCCTCCCTTGAGCGCGGTGTAAAAAATAAAATAAAATGAGAGACGAAACAGCCTGTCAGATGCCAGCCCCGTCGTCGCGTGGCGAAAAAGAAACAACACGGCATGTCTTGCGGGATGACGTTCCGTGAGCCTGGGAGAAGAATGCAAATCCCTTCTAAAGACGATAACGCAGGGACCCTTCAAAGGTGGAGAAGAAGAGAGGGGATGAAGAAGAACGGGGAGAGGATCTAGAATTGTCGCAATGAGGTGATGTGATTGATCGAATTCTGTCATGGAAATCGCCTCTGCACCATCTTTTTTTTCAGCTCTGATATGTCATTTTGCTTTTTTGCCCTTTGGGCCCCCTCTGCCCGCGGTGGGCGCACGGTGTGTCCTTCACCGGAGCCGCAGGAAGAGACGTCATGTGGGGCTAGGACAGTTGGGGAGAGGTTTTCCTTAGGATAGATATGCTTGACATGGGCCTGGGGCTTGCAAATCACATGACGGGGTTAAGCAACCCAAAGCCCGACTGTCAAATCAAAGGACCGCGATGGCATATCGACTCTCTGCAGCATTGACGTAGGGACCGTCAAGTCCGCGGGAGGCGCACGGATTTGCTGGGAGGGCGGCAGGCAAAGTACCGGGCCCGTAGCATAGTAGCACGGCAGCACGGCAGCGCCAGCGCAACAACGGGCGAGAGATTGGTGACACGGCCCTTCGCACTCATTTCTTGGCTTTTTCGCCATGTTGGGGCGTGCGCGACAGAGAGAGCTTGGACTATGCTCGTTTCCGTTCCCGGCGTGACATGGCGCCATAGCATAAGTCGGCTGTTTTTTTAATTCTGCGATCTCATACTTTTATTTTCGGTTGCCAAAGCGCTCGCATCGCGAATGGACCCCTCTTGTACAACCGTATCAAAGGGAGCCATTTGATTCGACGCAATACACGACAGTGTTTGACGGGAACCCGGAAACCTTCAGTGCGGGCGTTTCGGATTCTTCCGACTGACCGCCCGGAAGCGGGGAAGCCGACCAAGCTCTGCTGTATAAGAGAGGTGTACTATGTATGTATATTGACAGGGGTGAAGGAGGAACCGATTTACGCGGGGGGGGGGGAGAGGTTTTGGGCATAAAAGGTGCTGGGATCAAGGGCTAAACGCCCATGCAACTCTGGGTGTGTGGGAAAAGGCAGGTCAAAGTTGCCATCATGCTGTCATAGGGGGACGATAGCAAGGGGGCTGGGTCGCGGCATCATCACTTGAGAAACTAACGTTGAGGCGAACTTTGTGGTACGCAATGCGCTCCGGTACATTGACGGGACATGGGAGAGGAGGCACAGAAAAAAAAAAAGAAAAGAAAAAAGAGGAAAAGAAGAAGAGCCGGTCGGGCGTGGCGTTCAAAGACACCACGCGTAAGCCTTCAGGGTCACCGCACTGCCGTCGCTGAGCGACTTGGGCGCGCATGCGTGTGTTTGCGTGTGTGTGTGGGCTGGAACATGGGCCTAGACGAGCTAGAAGGCAACTGGAAGCGTTGGAGAAGACGGCCTAATGCACATGCAGAGGACAGGAGTGGACGTGTGTGGCATCTGCATCATCGATGTGACTCTGCAAGACAAAGTGTGCTGCCATCTGCCCCTCCCTCTACCTACAGAAGCAGATACAGTGGACTGTAAACCACGCGACTCTTGCGTAATAGGGAGGGGGGCGTGCATGTCTTATCATGATCTTTTTTTTTTTTCTGTTCTGCGCTCAGAGGGTTGCCCCTCTCCACCATCTTCTACTTTTTTCGATGGAAAGAAAAAAGACGAAAAGAAACGGCCCCAAAGTCTGTGCATGAGAGGAGGGTGTGGGTTCCCGAGACGAGACACCACACACAAAAACAATGTCTCTTTTGAGCAGACGACAGCCCAAAGTTCGGCGCTAGAAGGGCTCGCGAATGTTTCTCTCACGTCCACAACGAACGTGCATGAAGCGATCTACTCGGGCGAGAGGGGGCGGCATATGTGAGATGCGGTTGGTTGTCCTAGGTAAGACATACACCAAGTCAAGCCAGACATGTGCCTGCGGGATGAGCGCGTGGTTTTTTTTCTTCCCTCCCTCTCTTTCTTCCTGGCCTTCTTTTTTTCTCTCGTTGTTCGCCAATTGTCTTGCATCTTAGTCAATGCCCGCCGTCCCCGAACAGCAACAGCTATACACCCCCTCCCCAGTCCTTTGCATTGGACGTGTATGAATGTAACGGTTTCGGGACCGACACACTCGCGCACACACCAAGTTAATGTATATGCTGTGTCATTATACGGCTGGGCGCATGGCGTGCTCCGCTCCTGGCTGGTCAACCACACAGGCGCCTCATCGTTGGGCCTGTTTCCAATAGTTAACGAATTATTGCCTTGAAGCCGACCTATCGGCCCTTTGACAAGAAACGTGGACGAAACGAAGGATAAAAAAAGCTCCGGAGGCAGGAGCAGCAAGCATCAGTGGAAGGCGAGAGACAGGGGAGGGGGGTAGTTCCCCAAGTGCCGCCAAATGTCGATCAACGGAGCAGTAGACAGGGCCTCTTTGGGGTGATGGGCAACCCCGGAGCGCGGTGTGGAGCGCGGTTGCGCCAAAGGTGGACAGCCAGTGTCCCCATTGAGGCCGGCCCCCCTACCGCTTTTCATGACAAGCGCAGGATCGAAGATGGGATCTGCTACAAGGAAGGGGGACGTGGCTCGGGATGATCCATGTTACACCGTGGGACCGCATTCGTCTTGCCGTCAAGGGCGGGGACCCTGACTGGCACTTGGGGTGCGTGCATGTGCTGCGTGGGCTGTACCATCGAGTACATGGGGATGTGGAGCACGCCTGGTCGGCCCTTCGGTGTGCCAGGGACGGGGGAGGGAGGGACTTGGGGGGAATCGTCGCCGTCCTATGGCAGCTCGGCCTGGAGTGTGTCGACGGCGCACAAGGCGTGGCTTGCAGGGATGTCTACCGGGGATGCGGTCGATCACTGCGCTAGACAGGGGAAGGGATGGGGTTTCGAGCAGTGCGCGCTGGCCAACCCTTGACCCTGCACCTCAGCATGGGCGTTGTCGTGCCTTGAACCCTCTTGTACCCGTCCCCATTCAGAGACGGTGAGTGGCGTCAACTTGGGGTCGATTCCCAGCCAGTCAACCCAAAATCGGTCATCATCAACCGCCTCGGGCCCGTCCAAGACAAGTCCCCTAAGTCGGTGATGGCGTGTATTGGCCCCCAATCTCCCGCCATCTTCCCCTCCTATGCCAGGGGTGTGTCATTCACCGTTCAATTGAGACACAGGGAAAAGGGTAGCTTCTTCTCGGCTGCTGCAAATATGCAAGCCCCCGGCCGCTCGTACAGGAAAGGGCTGTATACGCCCCCTCCCCCCCGGGAGCGAGAGAGACTGCTGAATCTTGATGACACGGCAGGCGGCTTTGGCTTGGGGCTTGGTGGCGGGTACCTTTTCGTGCCAATGACCGGGAAGCAGTGTTCCCTATGTCTCTGGGCTTGTCTCGCCGCTTTTGCCCGACGGAGCAGGGCGAGCAGAGCTGAAAGAGCACAAGCTAAGGCCCTGGATAGCTTCATCAGATATGGGGGGCAGGGTGAAGCGGAAGGGCCAAAGGCGGCCGACCATCTGGCGAAGTCGGCTTGACACAGTGGGCCGTCGAAAGGGACCCAAGGCCGGGGACCCAGAAGCTTCCCCGAGATACATCGTCGCCTGGGCCTCTGGATGTCTCCATCGACTCCATAGCTCTGTCGTGGGCCCCATCCTCCTCATTCCCCTTCCAGTCCTGCCTGTCAAGGTTCGCAAAAATGACGACAGCCGCGTGGAGACGATGCTAACATCATTCAATCGTCATGATCGGAGACCCCTAGACCTGGCCCGAGAAACGCCTCTCGGCCAGCGGCCTTGGTGCCTCGCGCAGCTGCTTCCTTTGCCTGGCCCTAGGGTCCCGGAACCCACACCCGTGGCTGATATCTTTAACGTAAAAACAAATAGTTTCTCGGTTCCCTTCAAGAAAAAAAGGCTTTTATTTTGGCTTTCAGGTCCGCCCCCAAAACTGTTAGACACCCTCCCTTCTGGCACGTGGCATGATGGGCGCTGCTGCAAGCCACGAGCCAAAGACGATTCAACTATTTTCTTCGCCCCTTGCCCAGAACAAGACGAGGCCAAATGCAGCGATTCCCTGTCTTGTCTTGGAGCGGGTGCCATGTGGAATGACACACGCGCGTCTTGAATGGGAACGCACCCCTCCTCCCATCTGGGGTCGCATTTTGCCTGGAAAGTCTATCCAACCCTCCACGATTGAGCGGTGCCGAAGAGACACATGGCAGCATTACGCATGGAGGGGAGGGCTCTGAGCAAGAATTTCCCTTGGGGAGTGAGCGTGAGCGTGAGTGTTAGCGTGTCTGTGTGCGTCCGTTATCTAACGCCCCCTCCACCGGGACGGAGATGATGATGTCGGCTGCAACGCTTAAAACGCCGTGTGAGTGCGCGAGTGTGTGTCGGAGGTGCAGCCGGCGACGTCTCGGGCGACGGCCAACGGCGCAGAGGTGGAGCAGGTGCCTTACTCACACTCACACTCACACGGTTGAAGACAGCAACGTTTGACACTGACATGGCTGCATGCGCATCCTCATCATCGTGTCTCGGCGGTGAGGCTTTCCGGGCGTGTGTGCGAGAATGAGTGTGAGAGCGTGTGCGAATGACATGGCTGAGATGTCAGTCAGGACCGATTGCATGTGCCTGGAAGTATTCCAAAGTCGCCTCGCTTGTGCTGCCGTGATCCGCGACAATGACACCATTACCACCCTACCCGGATCCGCGTAGCCATGTTTCGGTGTGTCATTCTGCGCCAGTGTGGCTGCCCTTCCGTTGCTTCTACGCCTCCTTCCACGCCAGACCCGACCCAACACTGCTCCAATCCCCAGGGTCCTGGGTTCAACCACCGACACCACCACCACGGGAGTTGCCAATGCCGGTCTCAGACCAAAGAACCCTTCCATTTTTCCAATTGTCTCGCCCTGAATTTCTTTGCTTCTTCCTTTCCTTGTACCACCATTACTCCGAGCCGCTCTCAGTTTCGCCGACCGCCACTTTGTCTCTGAGCGCCCGACTGATGCATACGAACCGTTTTTTTCTCTCCTTCTGTAACCGAAGGGGGGGTCACATTCCGGAAGCCATTACGGAGTAATCTAGAAATCACTAGAACAGGGGCGTTGTAGGAAATTATCGTGACCACATTTCATAGTCTCATCGATTCCCACCACGAAAAAAAAAAAAAAAAACCAAGGCGCCCACAAACTTTAACACGACTTCTGGGCCGTCCTTTACCTTGTTCAACCCACGCCAAAAGGCCTGGAAGCATTGCCATGACCCGAATCGCCGGGTTGGGCTTGGCCTTGAAAATTTTCCCTATTGTTTTTACAAACTGTCGAGATCTTTTCCCATCAATCTACGCCAATGCAACCAAGACCGGCTCCCCGATGCTCACTCGACCATGCACTTAGACATGCAGCTGTGGGCTTAAGCGCAGCTGCCATTCGCTCCTCATTTTCTTCCTCGCCTGAAAATTCAACACGCTTGGCCAGCTAGGAATCCCTCGCCCTCAACTCCTCGAGGGAAAAAACGGTCCGGACTCCTTACGTTGGCAATGCGGCGTCCTTGGGCACATCGTTAGCATGCGGGTACCCCTCCCATATTGAGGTACCTATTCCCTCTTCGCACAAGGCCACCGCATCTGCATCTATGGTGGCGCCTCCGTCGTCTAAAGCATCCAGTCGGAAGGGACTGCGTGCAATAGATGGCAATTTCTTTAGCCATGCTTTTGCACTTGCATATTAATATGCTGTAGGGGGGCCAGGTTGGTTGCCTTGGCAGACGTCTGATGATGGGGGACGGTTCAACCCTCCTTGCCTGCTGAGGCATCGGCAGATGGAGCTAGTCCGAGGCGAGGCAGCCCGCGGCATTTGCCTTTTGGTCTGGCTCCCTCAGAGAGGCACCAAGCGTGCGCCCGGATGAGAGATGGTGGGCTACTGGGCTGCTGCCGCCGGCCGGGAATCCCAGCCGGGACAAGGCGACAAGGCCTCTTGAAAGGTGAAGTAAGGCCCTGGGACCGTGGTGCAGCATATGCGGGCTGGGAGTTCTCTTTGTATCGTGCAATGTCAGCATGCCCGGCGGCCGATACGACTTGAATCTGCACTCGAACCTACATGGGATGCCCTCAACCAAATCGCCCACATGCCGACTGTCAAGGCTCTGGATCGCCACGATAGCCAGAGCCCGTAGCAAGAAAAGTTGCCGAATCCCGAGAGATGAGATGAGATGATCCAAACAAGTGATGCCCGACCACGACCACCATGACCACCGCAACCCAATATCAAGATATGCGCGCCTGTCGTTCGTCCCAGGGATCGGGGATCGCCAACGACCCGCCACAAATCTCGGTTGCATCATCTACGGTTTTGCTTTTGTCGAGATGCCAGATGGGCTGGGATGACGGTAGCCCACTTCCCGCAGCGAACCGCATGAACCAGTGGGACGCTGGCTCTGTCCTCGGTGTACTCGCCGTAGCCCGCTTCAGCGCCGTAGCCCTCCCGCAGCGAGTGGGTGTGCCCGCCCGGAGCGTGCCCACCCGGTGAGGGAAACGTGTTCTGGGAATGCCCCGTGCCCTCTGACTTGTCGTTCGTTGCTCGTGCTGAATCCCAGCTCCAACTTGCTCCCGCTCTCGTGGCCAAGTGTGTGTGCGTGGTCTTGTCCTCCCCAAGTACGCTACCATTCGTTTCGGCACGGTCCCGTTTGCCCACGACACCGGCCACATCTCCGACGCTTGGCACTGGCGCCGCGTTGCCGTTACGCACCACCTGGAGAGAAGGATGGCCGGCCAGCTACTGTGCATTTGCTGACAGACGGTGAGTGTCTCTGCATGCAGGGAACTTGCTAAGCGACCTACTCATCTCTGAGGGGGGGCTGGCGGCGAGGTCATGTTGTTCTGTCAAAACGACCATCGAAGTCAATCGCCGGCCTAAGAGGCCATCTGGAATTTTCGACTGAGTCTGAGAGCAACTCCAGCCAAATCTCCCATGTCCATACCGCCATTTCATGCGCTGTAGACTGCGTCTGGCCCAATTTGTTGCTATTTCCGGTATGCTTATTGCTGATCTCAAGGCTCTCCAGATGGCCTGTGAGCCCTGTCGCTGTCAGGTCCAGACCGTGCTGGTCAACCCCATACCCCAGACGCCGGCTCCAAAACGCTGTTCCAAGTGATGCTCCAAGCTACGCCGCTAACTAAGTGTGCCGTGCTCTCTGCCCGCAACTCCCCGAAACTATCACCACAAAGGTTCACAATCAAAGCCCTCAAAGGCTTCATCCCCGCCCAACTGTATGCCTCTGGCGGGATTTCGTCCCGACAAGCCGACAAGCTGCTGCACAAACAGGCCGTTGATTGGCGAGTTCATCTGCATCTCGTGGGATAAACGCCGGTAATATCGGGTAAACGTCGCCATCCTGCGCCTCGAGCATCGCCATCGTGTCATGCGGCTAGGATCATGAACGGGACAACAGGGCAATTCAACACTTCCCCTCACTCAAAAACCTGTCATGATGCATGATGTCCTGTAGAATAAGAGGCTGTGTTGCCATATATGGGGCCGCGTCTCTGTATTTAATTCGGTCCTACTAACCCATCTTTACGACGTTGTGTAAGCCAACCTGTAAAGACTTCATTTTCGAGCCGGGTGCATTGTAAACTAGTTTTCCCTGTCACCATTTCTCTTCTTTCCCTGTTGTAATCGCAGGTTTTGTAATACACCATGGCGGATATTGACGTGGAGGAAACGCTCAAAAAGCTCACACTCGGTGAAAAGGTTTCCCTTCTTGCGGGTTGGTGTTCGTCAAGACCATCATTTAGTCCAATTGAACTCACATGACACTTTAGGCATCGACTTTTGGCATACACAGGCTCTTCCCAAGTATGGAGTTCCCTCTATTCGGGTTTCAGATGGCCCCAACGGTGTGAGAGGCACCAAGTTCTTCAATGGCGTCCCAGCGGCATGCTTCCCTTGCGGGACTGCCCTGGGAGCAACCTTCAACCAGGAGCTTCTGGAGGAGGCCGGCAAGAAGATGGGAGAGGAAGCTCTCGCCAAAAATGTCCACGCAATCCTGGGACCTACCATTAACATGCAGCGCTCGCCCCTCGGCGGGCGAGGCTTCGAGTCCATCGGCGAAGACCCGTTCCTGGCTGGTCTAGGTTCAGCAGCCATTGTCCGTGGTATTCAAAGCACTGGAGTCCAGGCCACAATCAAACACTTTGTATGCAATGACCAAGAGCACAAGCGTATGAATGTTCAGGCTATTGTTACCGAGCGAGCCCTCCGCGAGATTTACGCGCTACCTTTCCAGATTGCCGTGCGAGATGCTCAGCCCGGTTCCTTCATGACGGCATATAACGGAGTCAACGGAAAGTTTTGCAGCGAAAACTCCAAGATCCTCGACGATATGCTGCGAAAGGAATGGGGCTGGGACGGCATGGTTATGAGCGACTGGTTCGGCACTTACTCGACTGTGGAAGCCACCAAGGCCGGATTGGACCTCGAGATGCCTGGCCCTACTCGCTGGCGTGGTGAGCTCCTCAAATTTAGCACCGTAACTGGAAAGGTCTGGGGTCACACAATTGACGAGAGAGCTCGCCAGCTGCTCAAGTTTGTCAAGAAGTGTGCCGGCACTGGGATCAAGGAGACAGGCCCCGACGCCCCTGAGCGAAATGTCAACAGCCCTGAGACTTCTGCCCTGCTTCGCAAGATTGGAAACGAGAGTATCGTCCTCCTCAAGAACGACAACAATGTGCTTCCCCTTGCAAAGGACAAAAAGACTCTAGTTATCGGGCCCAACGCCAGGGTTGCTACCTACCACGGTGGTGGATCCGCCTCTCTAGCTGCCTACTACACAGTGACCCCTTACGACGGCATCACCGAGAAGATCGGCTCCAAGCCTCAGTATTCCGTTGGCGCATACACCCACAAGCTGCTCCCCATACTGGGAACCCAGACCCAGCTGGCCGATGGTAAGCCTGGCATGAGCTGGAAGGTGTATGCCGAGCCACCAGGCACTCCAGGTCGCAAGCACATCGAGGAGCTCCATTTCACAAAGACGGAGCTGCATTTGGTTGACTACTCCAACCCTGAACTCAAGGATGAGCTCTGGTATGCTGATTTAGAGGGCACTCTGGTTGCCGAGGAGGACGGAGACTTTGAGTTCGGCCTCATAGTTTGCGGAACTGCAAAGCTCTTCGTCAACGACCAGCTTGTCATTGACAACGCTACCAAGCAGGTTGCAGGCGACGCATTCTTCGGCACCGCCACTCGCGAAGAGAAGGGCATCGTCAAGCTCACCAAGGGCGAGGCCTACAAGGTCAGGGTCGAGTTTGCCTCTGCGCCGTCCTTCACCCTCCACATGGAGAATCTCGTCATTGGCCCAGGCTCGCTTCGAGTGGGCGGCTGCAAGGTCATCGATGACCAAGCCGAGATTAAGAAGTCTGTCCAGCTCGCCAAAGAGCACGACCAGGTCATCATCTGTGCCGGTCTCAATGCCGACTGGGAGACGGAGGCTTCGGACCGTGACAGCATGAAGCTCCCTGGCGTTTTGGACCAGCTGATCGCCGAGGTGTCTATCGCCAACCCCAACACGGCCGTTGTTATGCAGACCGGCACTCCCGAAGAGATGCCCTGGCTGAGCAAGGCGCCCGCGGTGATCCAGGCCTGGTATGGCGGTAACGAGACAGGCAACAGCATCGCGGATGTCCTGTTTGGCGACTACAACCCTTCCGGCAAGCTCTCTCTGAGCTTCCCCAAGCGTCTCCAGGATGTCCCGGCTTTCCTCAACTTCCGTACCGAAGCGGGTCGCACCCTCTATGGTGAGGATGTTTATCTCGGCTACCGCTACTACGAGTTTGCCGACGTCGATGTAAACTTCCCCTTTGGACACGGCCTATCGTACACCACCTTTGACTTTTCCGACTTATCCGTTGCGGTCAAGGACGGTAAGCTTTCCACAACGCTCAAAATTAAAAACACTGGCGCCGTCAAGGGTGCCGAAGTCGCGCAACTGTATGTTCAGCCCAAGCAGGCTGCCAAGGTGAGGAGACCCATTAAAGAGCTCAAGGGCTTCGCCAAGGTGGAGTTGGAGGCCGGGGCGACCCAGACGGTGACCATTGAGGAGCTGGAGAAGTATGCCGCATCCTACTTTGATGAGGGGCGCAATCAGTGGTGCGTCGAGGCCGGCGAGTACGAGGTCATCGTCAGCGACAGCAGCGCTGTCAAGGAGGGCAAGACGCTCAAGGGCTTGTTCAAGGTCGACGAGACGTACTGGTGGTCTGGGCTGTGATTATGCAACGCGAAAACGATGGTGACGACTTGATGATAGAGTTTTAAGACAGAAGCGTATTTCATTTCCTATATTATCGTTCAATTCTATACCAGCCGAAAATCGATCCGAGCCCTCCCGCACCGTTCTATAAAAATAACTTTTGAGCTTTGATACTTGTCAAGAATGCCGTGAAACCAATTTCTCTTATTTGCGTTCCGTTTCAGGCGCCGCTTGGCGACAGACTGAATCACGGTAGTCCTTGCAAGTCCAGGAGCCGGCATCCCCTAGTTTTCGAGCTGCCAAGCCGCCATGGACTGGGTTCTTCCTCCCCGCATCTAGCTGCCGTTGGTATGATACCCGGCGGAGCCTCTTGGCTTCTTCCGGTGTGAGGTGCAAGTATATTTCGACAGCGATGCAGTGGATGGCAAGGGCAAGCCATGCTCCGGCCCCGAAACTGGCATTAAGGCCCGAGGCCTTGTGATCCGGCCGCGAGGAGGCAAAGTCTGCTTTTATGAGGACGCGTTGGTCAAGCATCTCGCCGGTATAAAATTTTGTGCATTCCGGGTAATATGCTTCGACTGTTGTCTGATTATGGAAATATATGTAATCAATGACGGCACAGGGACCAATAGTATAATACGAATCCGACATGCTTGTTATCATGGCCATTAGGATTGAAACGACTCTCATCGTGATGATGAAGGCAACCTGGGTTCGAGTTAGAATTACAGGCGAAAACGGCAGCAATGTGACAGTAGGCGTACAATTATCCAAGCTCGCAGCATCCAGGCACGGTGCTGCTCAAGCTGCAGCTTTTTGATGTGGTAGTATCCTAAGCTCTGGCAGACAAGAAATATGATGGTGGATATCCCCGTGGCAGTCTGCATGTCGAGAGTTCCCCCAAATGTAGGTTTTGCAATCATGACAACGCCAACCATGCTGACGGTGGACAACAGCAGAATTATGTAGCCGCTGATGCGGTGGAATATGAGAAACCTCTGACGAATCGCTGGGACAAATTGAAAAACGACGAGGATGGAGGCGGGCAGGATGCCGGCCAAGTGCATGAGGATGCCAGCCCTGCCAGCGGCGCTCTCAAAATAGTAGCACTCGCCCGCAACAGCTCCGCTAAAATCGCTCCTGTTAGAGCCCTGAGGACACAAGACGCGGAAGTCGAGGTATTTGAGCCGGGAGCATGAAAATGCCAAAAAGGCACTGCCGAGGACCGACCACAGGGCAAAGGTGTAAGTTTTGGTGAACCCGGCCCGCCGGTAGAGACGGCCAAGCCCGTCAACGGGGGCATTGGGAGCTTGCTTGGACGGAGTTCCCATGTTGTGGAAGGATACAGGCAAGTGGCCGAGAAGACAGGAAGGGGGGAAGCAGGGGACCGGCGAGGGTTAATAGTAGATGGTTGAGGCGTGGCGCAATGGTTGTAGCCAATGCCAATACATACAGGTCAACTAGGTGCATGCAATGCAATGCAATGCCGAGCCAATAGCCCACGATATGTGACCAGCAACCCCATCACAAATGGCACAATTAGCGGCTAGGACAACGGCACCGGAGGAATGGAACCGAAATGCTAGTCATTGAGGCTCAGAGGGAAGTTCTGGTGATGGGGGACTACTACGACGCTTCGTATCCGCCAAATACGGCCAGCTACGGACGCAAGGCGAAATGTTTTGGGTTCGGCCTTGTTTCACGACATGACGGCGCCGGGCCTTGATTGGGAGCAGTATTGGGCATGCCGCCAAGCTAGGTCCCACGGGGCTGCGAACAATGACCCGGTGGCTGCGGCGGCATCAGCTCCGAGGGGCAGAGAGACAGGCAGGGCCATGGCAAGCCCGTTTGTCTGTCTATTGACCCTGATGCGAGGGCTGTCTGTCTGGGAGCCGGCAAAGGTTGCATGGGTGATGTCAGACCACTCCACTCCTGACGGGAAATATGAGCACTGCGGCATGTGGCAGGCGAGAGAGCGTGTCACGGTCATGTTGATAAGAGGACATGGGCCTGGCCGGGTGGTGTTGCGGAGTCGGCCTTCGGGTCCTCCCGCGCTGAACTCTGATTGCTCCCGGACTAACAGACAGCCAACTCGGCCGACGAAATGAACACATCCAGCACCTCGGTATCCGTGGTAGCACAGCGAGAGCCGGCGTCGACCTGTCGAGGCGACGATGCATGTTGGGGGTTGCAGATCCGGTCGAGGAGAGTCATGTGGCCCAGGTGCCGAGATTAGCTACTACCCAATAAACCAGATAGACGAGCAGCCCAGGTACACGACAACATGGCATGGGCGGTGTGGGCTCGCCGGAGTGCGCATCTGCGATATGTTGGCTGCTGGCTGGTGTAGGTTTGCTTCTTGCTGGGGGTGGGAATCGCTTATCACTGACGTCGAGTGGTCTGCTGCGCGCTGTGGCGCCGCATAGTGTGCTGGGGGGTCTCAGAGCGGGCGCCATTACAGGCGGGCGGGCCACCAAGGCACATGCACTAAAAAAGAACAGCTCAGCTGTGAATCGCGGGGCAGGCACGACATGTCATGACAAAAACGGCTTCACTCGTGGGTGCGCAAGAGTGCAACCGCCAACAAACACAGACACACACGCGCGCCGCGCTGTCTCGAAGCTGCCATGGCATCCGCATCCGCGCCCGCACCCACCATCCCCTCGCTCAAGCAGGCCTTCCTCTCCACCCAGACGACCGTCCTCGCCCAGCCCCTCGCCGCCTCCCGCGCATGGCAGGCCGCCAACGACGCGTCCGAGGAGCCGCTGCCCGCCCGCGTCGTCGAGGACGCCCTCTTCAGCCTCAACCACTCGATCCAGCAGCACTGCCGCCGCGTCTACGCGCCCCAGGCCAACCGCAACATTGCCGAGCAGATCAACCACGCCTACACCAGCTACGCCGAGCGCAAGCTGGCTGATGTGCTGGGCGAGGGGGACGACGAAGATGCGCTGGGTCGCGAGATGGACCTCACGGACCATGCCGCCATTGAAGCTCTTCCCGAGACTTGGGCCTCGGAAAAAGATGTCAACGAGTATCCGATGGAGGCCAAGCTCTACGCCGACGCCGTCCGCCGCTTGGCCGACCTCGACGAGCGGCGCAACCAGCTGCGAGACCAGGTCTCACGCCTGAACCGCCTCAAGGCCATTGTCAAGCCTCTCGCCACCACCGAGGGCGGCGCCGGAATCCAGGAAAACCTGCTCACTAGAGGTGGCCCGGTCGAGAAGGAGCTCGAGCGAATGCGCTTCCTGCTTGCCCGAGTTGGCGGGCGCGTGGGTGGGCTGCCCGACCAGGAGGCATCGAAAGCCGGACCCCAAGCGGTTGAAGTGACATCTTCCACTAGCCTCCAACAGGCTCGCAAGAGGAGAGTTGACCAATTCCTCGAGGATGAGAAGGTGTTTCCTGCCTGAGTTACATGCGTCATCCTCGCGCTCATCAAAAAAAATCCCACGGCAACCAGAAGATGAACAAGTTCTGTCAATTTCGTCTCTGGATAACTACTACAAACATAATTGGCCAGTCCGCACTAAACACATGTCTTGGAATGTTACCATTGTCCTATAGAATCGCAAGGCATTCCATGCCGCCCCTCGACTGAAACGACAGTCAGGCCTAAACGCCGCGTGCCCCACGCACATCACCGCTGAACAGGCTTGAGTCTGCACATGAGCGGAGGCTTGTTCCAAGTGTTAAAAGCCATTACTCTGTGCAGGTCTCCGCTCGGATCCCACACATCCGACGCGTTTGGGCCATCCAGATCAGACCTCTCCACGTCAAAGTGCCAGAGCAGACTTCCGAGAATGAGTCTCAGTTCCAGGTAGCTCAAGTGACGGCCGATGCAGCCGCGGGGACCAAGAGAAAAGGGCTGGCTAGCCTCCTTGTTCTCGTCGGCGTACGCGTCGTCAAACCAGCGCTCGGGGATGTACTCGTCGGGCCTGCGAAAGTTGTGCGGCGAATGGGTTGCCGCCCAACTGTGACAGGAAACGGTGACGCCGCCGGGAAGAAATTCCCCAGCAACAGTGTCACCATGCTCGGGGATGGTCCGCGTCAAGCCGGTGGGAACGGGAGGGAAGATGCGCAACGCCTCGTCGATACACGCATTCATGTACGGCAGCTCCTGTAGATCAAAGGAATGCATCTTGTCAGCCGAGTCAAAGCTTGAGCGTATTTCTTCTGTGAGTCTCTTGTATGCATGAGGAGTTCGTAGAAGCCACATAAGAAGACCAGAGAGCAGCGAGGCCGTAGTCTCGGATCCGGCAACAATGAAGAGGGCAGAGTTGAGGATGATTTCGTCCTGAGAGACGCCGCCCTTCTCGTTCTGTCTTAGAATGTAGTAAAGGAAATCGCGATGCTCTCGTCGCAATCCCTCGTCGATGCGCCTGTTTCCAAGTCAGCAACTGCACGGTCACGATAGTCGTTTATTTATTTATTTATTTTTTTGGGCAGGTCATACTTGAGACACTTTTCTTTGCTAAGCTCAAGGTGGCGGAATCGTTTCTCGCGGAGATCTGAAGGAATCAGATTGCACAGGAGCCGCTGCATGAAGCTGCCGGTCTGAAACATGCGTCGAGTGGCTTGCTCATACGCGCCGGCCTTGATGGTCTGCGTGATGAGTGAGACCCAAGAGTGAAAGACGCCGTCTTTCAGGCAGCCAAAGGGCTCGCCAAAGGCCATATCGCCGATGATGTCAAAAGTGGTAAAGTCTGGGCCACGTCAATGGACCGAATTCCCTGGGCATGGCTGAGGACTCACTGAACCAGTCACACATGTTGACAGGTCGTCCGGTGGCAGCATAAGGCTTCAACTTTGCAACCAAGAGATCCACGTAACCCCTGATGATTGTCTCCTGCTCCAGGAGAGCCTTCTGACTGAACGCATGCGACAGAGCACGGCGTTGGCGGGAGTGGTCAGCATCACCGGCCATGGTCAGGGTGGTTGACCCTGGAATGTCCTGAACGGACCCGACGCTAGAGTTGCAAATGTCAGCGGTTTGTGGGCTTTATGCATGCGCGAGGGCATCATTACTGGATAGCTTTAGGACACGAGTTAGCATCATGTTGCTCTTCAAGGCTATTGGCGAAAAGTGAGACTCACGATCCTTGTGAAACTGGGGATGGCCTTGGCGGTGGCCATAGATGTCCTTCCACGCTTGCGGGTCGATAAAGGTGAGCTCATTGGGCATGGTACGGAGGATAGGTCCATATTTCAGATGCAGCTGGTGCACATCAAATGGCCAACGGCCCCGAAAGAGGCCCCAGATACTGTAGACCTGTGGGACATTTCTGGTGATTAGCATGCGCCGGCGGCAGCCACTAGGTCCGGGAAGGCCTACCGGAGAGATTCGGGCGAAAAGGGGCCCGGGATACTTTGCCAGGGGATGGAAGTAGAGGTTGTAAATGCATACCCCAACCAGGTACACACTCAACTAAGGAAGGGTGTTAGTCAAAGAATGAAGCAAGAAGAGCAGCCGTACCAAAGCAAGACAGCCCAAGGCTACCGCGCCGAGGTTTGTAAAAAGGTACTCAATTGCACCCATTTCTGCAGTTACTTTACGCCAGTTACTCTTCTCTCGGTTCTCCCAGCGACTTGCGAAGAGAAAGAAGGTTGCGGTTCAAAGACCAGTCTATTCCTCTCGCTCGCGCTGAAATAACAATATCCAGGTGTGCTGACCTGCACGCTAGAGATGGAGACCCGCTCCTCAAAGGCCTGCGAGTGGAAAGACCAAGGTCCCCCGCAAGGGACATGGCAACCTGTGACCAGTGACGTTTTGCGGATATCCATTTCCGTAACAGTGAATGGCAGAAGAGGGAGGGCGAGATGGGAGGGACAGATGAGGAAAGGGGCACAAGGCCTGGAATACATTTCCGAGATGCGCCGGGAATAATTGGCCTGTCAAATGGGATATTTTTGTAATCTGGGGGCTCGTTGAGGCGGGGAATGGTGATGCGGCAATGGTGTTGAGCCGCGGCACAAAGTATGCCATCAATTCGACCCCTACTCTTTTTAACGCTGGCATTCTAAAATTAGATGAAAAGCAAGTCCCTCTATTAAGACTTGTTTTACAATCACTTAAGCGTATTAAGAGAGCCGTCTTGAATTCAACAAATCATTGCAAGCTTTGAACATTTGTCGTATTGTGAAACTATACAGCCCCGGTTAATTGGGAACTTGATCGGCACATATAAACTGCGTAATTTCAAATTATTTCCTACCAAACCCATCATCGCATTTGCAACTGCCTTCATTCGTTAAATGAGTATACCGACTAATTTGAAGTATTACAAGGCCAAGGCCGGACAACGGATGACCAAACATTTGGTCGAACTTGATAAAATCTTTAAAGATGATATTGCCACGAAGTCCACCTTTCATGTGACATCTACTTTACCATTGCCATTTCAAACTAACCAACCTGTCAGTTGCTGACAAATATTTCTTGTGCGTCGGCATTACCCTCAAAGTGAAGCTGATGGTGTCGGGAACACATGCCAGCGGATTCCCACCACCACTGGTTATAAGTCTGTTCAGAACTCAAGTCGGTACATACGACCATAGCTCTCAGAAAATACGGGATCCCGTCCGCTCTCCCATAGTCAAGCTGAGAAGCGGTGAATTAGTACTCGGGTCGGTGACGACCGGGGAATCCTCGCTGTTGTATGTTTTTTGGAGTCTACTCTCTTTTTTTTCTCTTTATCCTTTTTCTCCTAGTTCTCAAACTAGCAATTGTTGGTTTCGGACGGTAGCGCTTCGTCTAGCCCTCGATCATGTTGGTCCTTCAACGCACAAACCTCTAAGACATCTTCGAGGAATATTCTCACGACTCCCAAGTTGCACACGTATGTATCATTGAAAAAATTATTATTATTATTTCATTTGAAAATTTCGCCTGTACATGAATCAAGTACAGCGGTAATAGCTCCAATTCGAAGGTATTGTGGTGGAATGGATGAGAAAGCATGGGCATTCCCGTTGCTGGGAAGCTAAACTCCTGGAGTACTCAATCTCTGCCACAGCATAGCTAATGGTTTCTCGTTCAGAAGGGTTCCGTTTCATTTTCACAAAAGAGTCTGCTTATTTAGTAACAAATTCCTAGTAAAAGTACCAGGATGTGCGGCGGTAGGTGAACTGGTTTGCTCTCGCTCACTCGCGAGCAAATAGTAAATAATATTCTAACCTAAAATATCATGATAAATAACAATAAATATTTATTTTTTTTATTTTATTTCACAAATTGTATCTTAGTATAATTTAAATTATTTAATTAATTGTTGCGATCCAAGTACCCGGCTGCTGCAAGGCAGCCCGCCCCCTGTTTTACAGGGGCTATAGGGGCAACCGAGGCACAGTTTGACCTTTTGCCGCCGTGGCTTGCGGGAGATATTATTAAAATATAATTAAAAAATCAATGTATATATATATATATATTAACTAGCTATTTTATTTAATTTACGATAGCCTTTTAAAATAATAGCCTAGTTTTAAAACCAACTTGTCCTAAATTTTATAGCTGTCCCGTATTTTTGTTACCAACCTCGTGAGAGGTTGGCGGGCGGCCTGCCCCACAACGCCAATAGGTAATCCACTTTGATCAAGAGCTTAAATCACGTGAAAGTGTTTGTTCGAATACGGGAGTAACCAGAAGGGGAGGCTTAAAAATAACATGGGGAAAACACAACTCGTGCCAATTTCTTGTGCAATCCGTCAAACCAGGTTTCCATACATGCTATAAACTCGACAAGTACATCACCGACGGCTGCCATCAATCTCATATGGTCGAGTACACTCGACAGTTGCCAATTACAAGACCTAAC
This sequence comes from Calonectria naviculata, assembly GCA_003031705.1. Taxonomy (NCBI): domain Eukaryota; kingdom Fungi; phylum Ascomycota; class Sordariomycetes; order Hypocreales; family Nectriaceae; genus Calonectria; species Calonectria naviculata. Next base: position 33,278 of record NAGG01000780.1, on the reverse strand, counting down.
GGTACATGAATATTCTACTCCCATCATATAAAATAACTTTAGCTAAGCTTGTCATAGTTCAAGGGTCTCCCGGCACCGGCAAAAGGTCCACCTCTATCATGGCAGTGAGAAGCTACATACAACCCCTGATGAGCGACAAGGCGCCAGTAAGCGACCGATAATTGCGACAGTCCGGGCCAGCCATGCCCTTGATCAACTTCTCGAACGGCTCATCCAGGCCAATGCGAATATTGTCTATTTTGATGACCACTCAAAGCTTCCCATGATCAATGAACACCGCTTGTTCAACCTCTCAAAGGGATCGAAGGACAAGGGCATCGCTCCACCGGTACCCAGAGCTTGAGAGTGATTGTCTCATCCTACAAGACGTATTTAAACGCGACGGCTGTCCCAGGAGAGAGGAGACTTTTCTTGGCATCGTGGCGGAGGATGTACCGAAAAGATGTGCAGATGCGGGTGTTCGATTGACTGCCAAGCTGGACGTTGGCCCTGATGATCGTTGTTTCTTACGATGGCTGTCCCAAGAGAGGAGACTTTTCTTGGCATCGTGGCGGAAGATGCATCGCCTTAGCTTGAACGCCAAGGAATGGCCAGAAGAACTCGACTCCTGCCTCATCTTCGGCTTCATCGCGGAGATGCCGCAGCTCACAAAGTTGACTCTGTCCAACTACAACAGCTTTGATGTTGAATCCATCCTGCAAGCTGAGTTGGGAGTCAAAGAACTCACTCTTATTTATTCCGCAATGAACATAATAGCATATCCTGATGCAGATGATCTGGAAGGGCTGATTACCGCGATGCCAAAATTGGAAAGCCTTAACTTTTGCAGTATTCTGCCAACAGCTTTGATGTTGAATCCATCCTGCAAGCTGAGTTGAGAGTCAAAGAACTCACTCTTATTTATTCCGCAATGAACATGATAGCATATCCTGATGCAGATGATCTGGAAGGGATGATTACCGCGATGCCAAAATTGGAAAGCCTTAACTTTTGCAGTATTACTGCCAACAACATTTCAGATGGGCCTGACAGTATTATTCCGCTTTTGATCAACGTGAAGGATTCTCTAGAATCGTTGGTGGTTCATCAAGCCTGTTATGAAAGATTTGCAGATGCAGGTGTTCGCTTGACTGTTCAGCTGGACATTGGCCCTGATTGTTGTTTCTTACGAGGGAGGTTAGGCTCTCATGCCTGTCCACACTGCTACTTGTGCGATTGTACACTCGGCGCATAGGTAAAACGCTTTGTAAAGGAGGCATCGCCCATCTCTGACTACACTATACATCTCAGCGACTCAGCTGGCTGTAGATATTGCGTTCAGTCTGCGTGGCTGTGTGCCTAAGGGATGGGTTGTCTTCGTGGCTGCGTGCAGACGACAGTTTGCCACTAGCGAACACGTCAAAGCACAAAAGCTGAGAGATCTGAGTCTCCCTCCAAAATTCCGTTTCACCTTGGTTGTTGGATCATGATAGATGAGCAATTTATAGCCATGGGCACTTGGATCATGGGCGGCTGTAGCAGATGCGAAGATGGCGAACGACTAGGGATATTCTGGCGTGAACGACTTCAATTTGCGTGCTGACAACAGTATTTAGAATTAGCAGCGGCGTCCACAGTAAATTAATGGGTAACGGACTTAACGGAGTAACATATGTGTAAAACTTGTACCATGCAGGGCTTTCGCGTCGAAAGAATCATCATTTTCAATTATTTTGTTTGCTTACCCCCGTAACCGACTTCATGTTCCATCCTTACAATCTTTGTGATGGGATTAAACTTGCTTCTGCTTTTGTTACCTTCACGGTCATATTTTACATAATCCGCTAGGCCAGCTGCTGAGGACACGGCGTATGTAGAGGTGGTTAAATGCGGGGATACCAGCGTTCCCCCTAAGGTTACATTCAACGTACACGCATCAAAATAAACCTTCATCTCGAGATCAGGACAGTTCCCCGCTGTTCAACTCCATGCTGACGATGTCGGTCCAGATGTCAGTCATTCTTCGACGGACATTGCGTAGTAATATTGAAGGCAGAGGAGCCTCTCGAGATGGTTGATTGATAGGAATGGTCGCGACAAAGGAACATATTTATTTTTGTTCGTGCTTTCAAATATACGATGTCTGCTCGTATTGTGGGTGATGTTGCAATCGGGAATCTTAGCTATCGGTCAGTCGTCTGTACGGAATGAGCAAGTGGCTTGAGAAATGCGAGTCAGATTTTCCCTTATGTACAGGCAAGAGAAATAAGTTTTCCAAAAGAAAATACAGACGAGATAAATTAACTAGATCCGAAAAAATCTCTTTCTAATGTTTATTTCCACGTACTAGATGTCGCAACTCACCAACTAAATCTTGAAATCCTGTGATATAGGGTATGACTGACGCGAAAAACAAAAGCGCACCAAATTTATCGTTGTAAATACAGCAAAACTTCACCAACATCAATCGCCACGAGGCGGTTATTATGTCTAGCAATGATGCGATTGTTCGCATCCCGACTTTTTTTTCTTTCCCCGCAACGTCAATCCATTCGGCCAAGGCGCAATTCGAGGAATGGCCAAACCATTGGTGCAAATGCTTAGTGATATGTACGCAAAAAACCAAGCTTCACGCAACTTTGCGTTTTCTAAAGGTCAGGCTTGCGGGTTGTCGTTTGAATCATAGGTTCTCCAACTTTAATCAAATTTCACGAATACCCATGAAAAGTCCAAAAAAAATAAAAAATTATCCAGCTTAGAGGAAATCCCCATTCGTCCGTAGTCAAGCTGCTCTCGTGAAATGCCAGTCGCACACAATGACAAACCAACTCCCCCACAGCATTTGTTTCTCCCCTTTCAAGAAGCTTGAGCTGAATCTGAGAAATGGCTGAGTCTAGTCTGAGGGTCACGCATGGGTCGCCAGTGCGTGCCAGATACTTCTGGCTGGCAACTTGTATCAACTGACCATACAAGCAAACAAACTCATGACTCACTATTGTGTATGACCAGGTATATATTGCTTTGGCCTTCGCCACACTTCTCGCTTCTTTTCTTCCTTCTTCCAATTTGCCTTCTGACGCGTGAGCTGCCAACGGTTGCCAGCTGCCACCCCTGCACACCCTGCATATCGCCAGTTATTTATTGCTTTGATCCTCGCCCCCTCTTTTCTTTTCCTTTCTTTCTTCTTCATCAACCTACTCTTTGTGCGAACTATCACTGCTTGCGGTGATAGCGTCCCCTTAGTGCTCAGGTACGTCGATAGACTTCGGGTCTATCCTTCTCCCCCCCTCTTTGCGTAGGTAGGGGTCGAGTCCGAAGCTTTGTTGAAACGGGCGAATTCGCTATCCTCGATTGTGGAAGTGACTCTCTTGGTTATCTGCGCTGGTATCAGCCAGATACTTGACTTTCTTTGGTTCGCCATTGATCGTGCCTTGGGAGGATCGGAAGCGTTGGGGAAAACGGAGGAGTCCGGGACGACAGGTGGAAGCTCACCCACCTGGTGAACGACGAGAAGTTAGGAGGATTGTGGATTCCGGTTATCTGCTCTCGTATGAGACAGATACTTCGTCATTCGGTTTACCGTTTGTGCTGGAAATCCTAATCTAACGACCTTCTCAGAAACCCACCGGACGAGTCATCATGTCTCAGCAACAGACGGACAAGATGCCCTCAGATGAGGAAAGCGGCCAGGCCTCCGAAAAGGTCTTCAAATACCAGAGTCACAGCAGAGACTGTGCAATTCTGTGAGTAAAATATTCTCCTTTTGCATCCCTCCTCTCATCACTGACTTTGTATACAGCTTCGGGGAGTACGGCCCAGTGATCGCCAGCGGCAAGGGTCTAGGCCTCGAAACCAAGGTCAAGTCGAAGCTGTGTTCCAAATGCCCCAAGGATCACGAGGCATGGTTCGGCTTCACTCTAGAGTTCCCTCTGGGCCCAAAGCAGGCGGCCAACGAAGCTGTGGGATTCGGCGTTCTTCACCAGCGTGAGTTTTTTGCTGCCTTCACCGTCACTATCCATTCTAACAATGACAGGCAACTATATTGCTGGTACTGGCGTTAATGTGTCGCCAGCTGAAGCTTACACGATCGAGGTCAAGTTCCCGCGCGACGAGCTTCAGGTCTTCTTCGAGCCTCTCGCGGACGATTTACTTCCCCGCTTCTCCCAGGCCAAGAACAGAGACGGAGGCCTCGCTCTTGTTCGAGTTTGTCTCTCGGACAAGGCCAAGATCCGAGTCTGTGGGTTTGGTCTGCCGTTTGCCAACGCTGAGGACGGCCAGATTGAACGCTTGGTGGCGGGGAACGAATTGCTTGCCGAAGACGGCTGCACTCTGTTGGAACTCTTGACCCAACAAAACTTCTTCATCGTCGTCGATAACACCGTCCAGATCGCCGCCAAGATGTACGCCGCGGACCATCGGCCCCCTCAATTCCAGTATCCGTTCGACGCGCTGAAGAACTGGAATGTGCCCAAGTTCAAGGAGCTCATCAAGCTCAACAAGGGGGATCAGTACGCGCCCGCCTACGTGTAAGTTGATTTTACTCTTTGTTACCCCTCATTTCAAAGTTGACAGAGTCATTAACAATGGTCAAAGCTACGAGGATGACCACTCCCACATGAGTGTGGTACAGCAGTCCCTCATCCAGGACGTCATGTGGCTCGACGACGAAGCAGCCAATGTAAGTTTCTTTTTCAAGTACGTGATGTTTCTTACTCTCCCAACTAACCCATGAAAGATTGTCAAGATTAGGCACATGGCCTACTTCGTCCGCCCTCCCACCCGTGCCGCCGCCGATGCCTATACTCTCTTCCTGGTGGTTCCTCTGGATCCGGGCTTCCGAGCGGCTCATGATTCTGCCTGGCGTCGCTTCACCAAGGACGATCTCTTCAAGGTCCAATTTTTCGACGCTCCCGAGGATGAAGAGCCCGCGGCTGAATGGTAGGTCTAATCCCAAAGCATCGTTACTTCTCCTTCTAACCATCCCCTTTGTTTTTCAGGCAATGCAAGATCGTCGCCTACACCAAGAACATTGCCGATCTTGAGCCGCATCCCGTCAGCGAACACGACCTAGTCGTCCTCGTGCGTCGCCCAATGGCTGTAGACGGGAAGGATGCATCGTCGTTGGTGGTCAAGGACTTTGGCAGCCGGACAGATGCCAACAACGCGCTGGCGGAGGGGCAGGAGCATTAGAACTGCGTTGCCCTCAAGTTCGATGCCCACTTGGATGATTACAAGCGCAAGTTCCAGGCGGTAAGTCTTCTGGCTCCTTGATCAGTTCCAAGAACTCACATGGTTCCATTTTAGGTCACCCTCTTCCACCCCTCCTCCGAGGTGTCCAACCCCATCGCTTGCGGACTTCGCAAATCCGACGAGGCCAAAGAGGAAGAGGAAGGTCTTCGAAGCGCGATCCATGACCGTATGGATCTCCACCGGGCCCTCGTCCGAGGGAATGGCTTCTTCGAATGGATGACTCGGTCGGGCCCAGAAGCGCTCTCGGAAACGTTGGGCCAAGTTTCCCTCAACGACGCCCCCCCCATGCTGCGCCCCTTGCCTTGCGTCGACTTCCTCGACATCGACGACAAGTCCTACGCCGATGCCATTGTCGAGGAAGCCTTGCCCCAGGACCGTGACAGGTTCCGCGGGTACCTGAGCAATCGACCACTGGGTCTTGGCCTCATCACAGCCGTAAGTAGTCCAATACCCTGAACAATGAGACTTGACACTGATAATGCTGCAGGGTCCTGGTTTCGGAAAGACCACGGCGGGTGCCGCCGCAGCGCTCGCCATGCAGGCCAAGCTGGGCAAAGTCTTGTGCTCCGGCCCTACCCACGTCGCAGTCGACAACTTGGCCAGTCGCCTCGACCAGAGGACCCGCGCCATTGCCCAGCGCCTCAACAAGGGCAAGGAACAGGAGGCTCCAAATCGCTCTCGCCACAGGCTCGTGGTGCGCGCGTACAAGCTCGACGACGAGCAAGAAGCCTTCAAAAAGCTGCTGGCCGAGCCAACTTGCGGCGATGGAGCCGCTTCCAAGAAGAAGTGGCGTTCGCCATCCCGCTGGAAGCTGAACCTGTCTCTGGCCTTCTGGCTCTTGGTTCTTCTGCGCTCCCCGGCTGTCCGAAGTCTTCACCAGGATGACAGCGAGGCCCTCCACAAGCTGCAGGCCGAGATTGACGGTCTCGACAAACTCGAGGCGCTACGCAATCTCGCCACTGGGGCTGTCACCTGGGAGGAGAGCCAGAAGGACGACTGCCCTTTCTGGAACGAGGTGAAGGGCTTGATGGTCAAAATCCTCGAGGCTGCTGACATGATGTGCACCACCCCCGCCGCCACGCACAACGTCAAGGAGCTAGCCTCCTGGAAGAACAACAAGGCCCAGGGTGTCGCCGTCGACGAGGCTGCCGCGATGAATCGGGCAGATCTTTATTCTGTCTGGGGCAACACACTCCTCCCCTGCTTCCTCTTCGGCGACCCCAAGCAGCTCCCCCCCGCCGTCATGACGACCACCGAGAAGGATGACGCCGGTTTCCTCAACCGCTTCGCCCACAACGGCAAGGTCTCGGCGCTGTTGTTCTTCCAGGCTGTCGGCATCCCAGTGTACCGACTGAAGACCCAGCTGCGTATGGCTAAGGGCATGTTCGATATGGTGTCCAAAATCATCTATCCTGACGTGCCTATCGAGTATGCCCCAATCTGCGACATCAGCCATGCGCAGTTCCAACTCGGCCGGGACCTGGAGGACTTCATCCGGAAGGAGCACCCCGACGTCAAAGAGCCTCCCTCGGGCACCTTCAAGCCCATCTTTGCCCACTGCGAAGGCTCCAGGGTCTTCATAGACCCAGTCACCAAGTCGAAGCGGTGCCGCCACCAGGTCAAGGCGGCCTTGGATCTCGCGGTCAGATTTGTCGAGTCCAAGAACGTCGACCCGGCCCGGCTGACCGTCATCGCCCCCTATGCCGCCAATGTCGAGGTCATTGAAGGCATGCGCAAGGACCCCGCCTACAAGGCCCTTGCCAAAATGCCACCGGCGATGACGGTTGACTCCTTCCAGGGTCAAGAAAACGACATCACCATTGTCGTTATGGGCACAGCGGCCCCCAAGCCCGGTCCTGGCTTCACCTCGGACCCGCAGCGACTAAACGTCCTGCTCACACGGTCCCGACAGGGACTGATCATTGTAGGTGACATCAACGTCACTGGTTCGATGGAGGAGGGCGACAAGGACAAGGATACGGGCAAGGGCAAGGGCAAGGGCAAGAAGAAGGGCAAGAAGAAGGCTGAAGACAAGGTCTTCGAGGTGTACGGGACGAACGGGGAGGTGTATAAGGTGAAGGCGGTGGCATTGCAGGCGGTGCACCGGGAGTTGTATAATTCGGGACGGGTGATTAATTTGGCCATTGAATAGATAGAGTATAAAACCATTAACTTTGAAAACTTATTGTGACCAAATTTCAGTGATATGGGGACCAGGCTGAGTTCGTTTCTCATTAATAATTACGGTACGGTTACCGGAGAACTTGGTGTTACTTTTGGAGTTTTTGGCGGGAGTAAGCATCGAACTTTTGGTAGACATGTATAGTTTTCGCCAAAACATTCCGAAATTGCAAGGGAAACGCTCTGTGCTTTTGACAAAGCTGTCCTCTGTACAATGTGCGGGCTGAGCAGGCAGGGGCCGCTGAATATACTATCAAAACACAAAATTTAGATTCGCGTACAGATTAGCCTTGATTGATGGAGAAATTGGGGCTGCGAAACTAACATCCTGAAGGCAGAATTGACTAGCTGGAGCTGGTTTAGTCCGTAGGGACCTCGTTGGTTGCATCAAACTGTTAAAATTTGATATTGACATGCTGTAGTGGGAAGTGGTCAATGGAAATGAGTAGCGCAGTAACCGCCTGTCGTGCCAGGCTTCGGTATTGGAACCACTTTGGCTAATATTTCATACTATGTTGGACGGGGCTGGTGCACAACGCACTAGGGTCCTCTGAAAGAGATACCTATTGTATTAACTGGGCAAAACTATTGGGGTGTAGTGGGGAGCATTGGTGTATCTTATTGGAGATTGAAAGCCTCTGTAGTACAGACTCTAGGTACATAAAATGGGGAGCGATTTTCCCTAGGCACTAGCTCGGACACTGGACTTAGGCAGTAGTTCGAAGGCGAGTTTGAAGGCGAACGATTAACCCTTATGAAGCGGGTTTGGGGTCATTAAATAGAGACTAGCTACAAGTATTCATGAAATACTCGTCAAAGATGAAGCAAGATGTGTGGGCGCAAATGGGTCATTACGAAAATGTGAGCTTTGGTAGAGTTGAGCGGGGTACAGCTTCAATGATATGTAGAGAGCTTCCCGCAATCGCGAGGAATCATCACTTTCTGCCTTTCGTGCTTTCACAGCTTTTTGATGCTTCAGAATTCTAAAAGAAGAAGAAGAAGAAGAAGAAGAAGAAGAAGAAAGAACGGGAGACTACTAATTGGAGCTAATGAGACCTGAGCGTTTTTAAACCCACCTTGCTGGGCATGCATGCTCTTCTGCTTCGTTGGCTCTCTCTGTAATTCTTCCTAACCCACCCAGCCAAAGGTAGGTACTCTAGAGTCGCGTGCCGTGACTCTGCATTACCACCTGGAGCCACAGCGCAGACAGCTCGGGTCCTTTCTACGCAAGCTACGGGGTACTTGGCTCCTCTGTACCAACTTTCCGCCCTTTGGCAATCATCATATTGCCAAGGGCTTCAGATTTTGAGAAGATATCTCTGAAAGGTCCCCGAAAGCTGCCGCCAGAACGCCATTTTGGCAGCCCTTTGCAGCAACCAAGGGAGCGCATTCGGACAATTTGGTCCTGCGTGCGAAGCTTGGCTCATTTGGAGCCCTGTCGCTCACCTAGTCCTCCTAGCTTGTTTCCTTTCTGCCGGATCTCAGAGTCTATTAGGACGCCAAATTTCAGTACGCCTTCGAACCCCTTCGATTTCTACCTTGTTTAACCTCTGATTCTAGGAAGATGACCGAATCCGTTTGGGGCACCATCACTTGGACAGCCATCGCAATCTGCCTCCTCCGCTTTTGGCCAACCCCTCGCCTTGGGTACGAAATCCAGTCCGTTCGGAATGCCTTCTTTCGACACCTGTTCGCTGCTTGCTTCTTCTGCTTTTTGCCAACTTTCGGCCGTGGGACAACGACCGAGCCCGTTTGAAACGCCATCATTCGGGCAGCCATCACAACATGGCCCCCTCTGCCGGTGACCGAATCTCCCCCTTTGGTCAGAAACCCAGTCCATTCGGAACATCTTCTCTCTGTGCCTCTCGGTAGCCCACCTCGTTCTGACTTTAGCCAGCGCTCTCCACTTGTGACCGACCTATTCTGTCTTCTTCAGCCAATCGTCCGCCATGGGTATGAACTAGGCTTATTCAAAACACCTCCTTGTGGCACCTCTCTACGGCCCAATGACAAAGGGAGCGCATTCGGCCAACCAATACAGTTTGATCAAAGCTGCCCCAAGCACCCTCTGGCAACACTGGCAGTGATTTGACCCTTCTCGCGCTACTGGGAAACAACAATAATGCTCTCAGCACCAACTCGACTCCCTTTGCATCGGCATCAAATAACAACAATATTGTGGTCGAAATGTATTTAAACCAGCTTTTGGTGCTCTTTAGTCTATGCCCTTGAGTGCTGCCACTTCATTTACACAGCCTCATGGTCTTCTTGCCAGACACATCGCTAAGCTCAAGGTTCGACACGCTGCTCACTGTCAAAAGGGGCCCGAAATCCCCGATTATTTTTACATACACGCGACGCGTGGTCATTTGACAGGACATGTAAGCACACCTACCAAGGAATCATAACAAAGACATAATGCTCCGTCGCAAGCATTATGGCTGGGCCAGGAAGATCGAAACGATAAGCTCCATGCCAGGAGCCCAGCTATAATTGTAGCTAGGGTTCTTAGCCAAGGACCAATGTCAGTTGTTTGAATTGTTCCGTACCGAAACGAGTTGACAAATACATACACAAAAAAGTTTAGAAGAAAGAAATGTTGGGCCACATAGCGACTTGTCCGGAGGTAAGCAAGAGCATCTGCGAAGAAGAATACCAATGGCAAGCCAGACGAGCTACATAAGGCAGACTGGATACGGCGATTCGGGCTTTCGGGCGCATTAACTCAGATAGGGAATGCAGCCCATAACACGCTCACTCTTCGCGCCTCACTGCGCTTCAATCCCCTCTCGTGCCCACACTTCGATATCACCTCCTCACATCAGACCAAAGTCATCCGGGGCTTTATTTTCATTCATCATGCCCGGCATAACTATCGGCATTTAGAGAAAATAGATCTTGGGCCCCAGAGCAACTTGTACGGAATTATCGGTCAATAGGATTCACAAATCAGTCCTATTAATGGCAATGAGATGGACCAAGTGGGCAGACTAACCATAGAAGCCCAACCTTTGAAGCGCACCAGCCTGAGGCGGCGCGCAGGGAAACTTGTTGGGGAAGACCTGATTGTGGACAGACCTCAGCTCACAAAGCTGACTCTTTCCAACTTTAACAGTTTCGACATCGAGTCGATTCTGGAAGCGGACTTGAGAATCAAGGTGACAACAAAGCTGACCCTTTCCAACTTTAACAGTTTTGACATCGAGTCGATCCTGGAAGGTGAATTGGGAGCCAAGGAACTCACTCTAAATTACTCCGCGACGAGCGTGGGACATGATGATCACAGACAGACCCCAGCTTACAAAGTTGACTCTTTCCAACTTTAACAGCTTTGACATCAAATCAATTCTAGAAGCGGACTTGAGAATCAAGGAGCCCACTCTAAATTATTCCACAATGAACGTGAGGGGATATCCTGATGTGACTAGTCTGGAAAAGCCGCTCGCGGACAAACCACAGCTTACAAAGCTGACTCTTTCCAACTTTAACGGTTTTGATATCGAGTCGATCCTGGAAGCCGACTTGACAATCAAGGAGCTCACTCTAAATTATTCCGCAATGAACGTGAGGGGGGGTGTCCAGATCCAGAAAAGGATCGCGGCGATGCTCACTCTTCACCCATGCTTCAACTTCGCTACGTCTACAGCTTGCAAATCAAGGAATAACAATGGTTATTTGCGAGCCAGCTCTGAAAATAAAAAATTCGGCACACCAGGTCGGGAAAACTAGCTACAGCAGTCAAGGCACATCAGTCCGAGGTTGCGTGCAAGGACGACTTGGGAAGGACTCGCTCCTCACTCCTCGCACTCACAAGGTACGGCACCACAACTCACAGTAACTCACATAGACCAAACAAATCCAAGCTCCTCTTCCATTCGTCAGATCCAATGCCTCTCTCGGCATTTCCCTTTGCCGGTCCCAACCGTTGGGATTCGAGTTGGAGCAGCCTGGACCTTAAGGCTCAACTTCCATTTTAGGAAGGAACACTCAGTACCTTCCGCCCATCATGTCCAAATCCCACAGGTATGTATATACTGGCCCCTGAAATGTCTTGTCTTTTGCTTCTTCTCTCCTCACAAGCAATCCCCGTTCGCCGCGCCGCTTGTGAGTGTTCTGTGAGAGATTGCCTGTTTTCTGATCCCGAAGCTGCTCCAAGACCCTCGTTGTTTGGCTTACCATTCGGCCTGGGACCCTTGGTTCTTGTTGAAGGATCCTTCGTTTCTTCCTTGCACTTGTTCTTTTGTTGCGTGGAAGCGGTTCAAGACCCTTGACCTGCTCTCGTATGAGACAGGTACTTCTTTGGCTTGCCATTGACGTGGGACCCTTGTTCTGTCTGAAGCGGTTCCGTCTCCCCCTCTCCTATTGTCGCGTGGAAGTCGTTCAAGACCCTTGACCTGCTCTCGTATGAGACAGGTACTTCTTTGGCTTTGCCATCGACGTGGGACCCTTGTTCTGTCCGAAGCGCTTCAATACTCCTCCGCCCCCCTCGACGCCCTCCTTTCCGATATCCTTTGACAACATGTCTTCAGGTCATTTTGCAAGACCATTCGACTTTTTGCAGGTGCTGACTTATTTACCTAGACACTGTCAACACACGCAAGCTTCGTGCTCGTACTGCTCGTCAAGCCCAGACATCCTCTGAGCATGTCGAGTCGGACAGCCCTCCTCCACAGACAAGAGCCAGGAGAAGCCGTACTGCCATTGTCGACTCTGACGATGAATGGGAGATTCCCCCTAGTCCCCCTAAGTCAAGCAACGAGGTGGTGCGCTCTCGTCATTTTGCCCCTGCTGGCAACTTGCCAGACACTCCACTCCCACGCCCAGCGGGACGTGGCCGCAAGATGGCTGATGATGGTGAGGACGAAAAGGCAGAGCCTCAGCCTAAAAGATTTCGCGCGCTTAGAAGTAAGTTGCTATGTTTCAAGTTTGCTATTTCTCACGAATTTGCTAACAAGTGATTGACAGATGATCAAATTGCGGGAGAAATCGGCCCCTGTGAGAATATGGTCTAGGAGGCCCTAAGGCAGGTGCAAGTGATCAAGCATGTGCAAGCACCCGACTTCTCTGCGTCTGTTATCCCCCCGGACCATGATCCTTTCGCCTTCATCTACGATGAGGAAAGGTTTCCAGTCCGCCCAGGCCGAAACTATGTGGCCGAAGTCACGGTAACAACCAACTGTGGCAAAGCAAATTGGGCTTTGGATGCGAGGGACGGCCAATCTCAGCGAAGGTTCATCGCCATTGATCAAGCTGAATACACGGAAGAGGAAGCCACGTCGATATGCCGCAAACTGGTGGATGCTCTGAACCGATGGCCAGATGATGAAAAGCTCGCGCTTCGACCTCCCTTCCGAAAACCGCAAAGCCAAACCCTGGTTCTCTTTGAAGCGGCGAAATATAGCGCGTGTCCTCACTTGCCCCTTCATTCCCAAGCCCCTATCCTGAAAAAGCCTAATGCGTTTCACTCAATGTTTTCAATGTACGTTACGTACTATCGTTTGGATCCTGTGAGCCACGAGTCCGCCAGAGAAGTCCTCACTACCATGGATGCTAGCGAAGATGTGCCTGAAGTTGACAACATCCTCTTTCGATACGGTCTTTCAAGAAAACTCGAGGGAAAGCAAAATGGTAGCTTCCGATCCGTTGTTACACAGGATTTGAATATGAATGCAAGGACAAGAAGTGGACTGCAGCGAGCCGAGCGCTTCCTACGCTTTGCCTGTCATGCGTGGCAACGAATGTCTCCGTTGATGTCTAAGGCTGAAGCTAGGGCATTCCTGGACAACCTTAAAGCTCAGTTTCATACAGATCTACAACGACGACAAAGTATGTATGACAATAGCGGGTTGTTTACTTTGGAGTTCCATCAACTAGGAATACGAATCTTCCCGGCGCCTAAAGTATCAGGGAATATTTCCGGGCATATTCCTTGTATTCGGGTGGATTCATGGGACTACTCCTGGGTAAAGTCGGTGCAGAAAGCAGGCGAATCAGCGTGGCTTGCATCCAGCAACTTGAGCGACACATGGATGGCAATGGCGAGAGAAGTTGACAGCGTCAACTACAAGATCTACAATGGCGATGAGTCCCCCTCTTTCTGCAGCTGCACACCAGAAATGGCCGCGAATGCATCTCACCCATGCGCACGATGCGGTGTTTTCATGCCTTGTCTCAATCTTGCCCTTGGTTCAATGGGCTTGCGAGAGTGTGACAAGTGCCTCGCAGGCAACCCCAGAAGCCATGTCGGGATGGCAGAGAAAACGGCCTTGGAGTCCCTCCGGACGGCCTACCACCATGATTGCAAGAGAACCGCGATTGAATTCAAATCTGATGCGGTCCAGACACTCCTCCGTGAAGGGCAAGAGTGGGTCAAGAATGTCATGAGTGGTGAAGCCGGAGCCTCTTACACGAATTATTATTCGGGTAAGCGGATACAACAATCTCCAAGTACGCCTCACTTCCAGCCGTCTGTGGATGGTGTCTTCCCCTTTGGCATTGATAGTACGGGCCATACATTGATTCATGCTACGGGAAACCTAGCCATTGTGCCTGCGGCCTTGAACTTTGGGAAGCACATTCAGCTACCAATCACTGTGCAGAAAATATCAGACTATATTCGCCGGTTCAGTGAGCTAGAATATGCCTCAAAGCGCAATAATTCCAAGGCCGCTGAGCAAATTCGGGTCCTTCAGGTGGAGCTGGTCAAAGACTGCCATCGCTTCACTGGCATCCGACGGAGGGCTGGATGGACCACACGAGGCCGGTCAGGACGGCCCATGAGCGAGCAACAGTTGGCCTACCATAAAGAGGAGTGGGTCTCTGGTAAATCCCGTCTTGGTACTTCTCCTGCCCGTCAATATATGGCCGAAAATGGTGCTTTCGAGTTTACATCAATTGAGAGAGAATCCATTGGCCGTATTGCGGGAGAAGTCGAAAGCTGGGCAGGCGTCAACCTGCCCCGAAACGAAGGGTGCCCATACTTTGCTCATCCCACCTCAATGCCTTCGGATTGGAACTGGGTTCGCTGCGGTAAACTCATGGGTAACCGGCATAACCGAATGGTGACATCATGCAACAAAAAGTGGGAAACTGAAGATTCATCAATGACAATATTCCTCGAATGCATCTTCCAGGCTTGTGTGGGTCGAATGTCAATTACCCAAAATGACCCCGAGTTTGAGATAAAGACGGCATTGCAAAACAAGTACGCCGAATTCTTGGGTCTGCCTTTGGATGTTGAACTCCACAATCCACTGACTTTCGCCATTGCACATCGGGCCCACGGGCGGCAGATGCGTACAGGATGGCCACTCAACCCGAGAGGCCTCGCAGATAGGTTGAGGTTGGATGAGCGCAACAACATACTCATCGAAACCAGGACAAGCAATTACATGAAGTCGAATTATCGCGAGTCTAGCTATCCTGACCTCAAAACACTCATGGCAGAGGTCCAAATGCCTTCAAACCTGGTTGATGAGACGCTCATCCTATCTCCCTATAACCCCGATTTTGAGGCGAATTTAGTGGAAGCTCGGGGGGATGAAGAGAATGATGATGGGATTGGGGATCTAGAGATGGAGATTGAATATTTGGAGGATGATTTGGAATAATTTGGAACGACTTAAAAGAATGGCGATGCATGTAATATTTGGACAATGTATGCAACAAGGATATCGTCGAAAGTAGATGTAATGGCTCATATTTATACTGAAAATCAGAATCCATCATGCCTTTTACTCTTGCAGCTCGAAATTGAGGTGCTGTAAAGGTTTTTCTCATATAACAGTCTAAATTACGAGTTACGGTCTGCGCAGCGATATCCGTGAATGTGCATGGCTGCTTTCTCTGATACCAAGCGCCAAGATAATATTGATGAGTTGCGCTCTGGGCACGCAACGTCGGTCTTTGTCAGTTATATCCATCCTATAAGACAAACAGGCAGAACAATTAGTGGTCGGGATGTGCCGTGCGAGGGCGTGATAATGATTTCTCAATGACTGTTAGCTCTGTCAGCTGGTGGGTTCATCACTGGAGGACAAGAACTGCAATGAAATAGAAAATTCCAACATTCTAAAAAAACTTATTCTTATTCTTGATTAAATAGTGACTGTTAATGCTATTAGAAATACAAAGCGGGTGAGGTAAGGAAACCCGATCCGCAGACTTCGATTACAGATCCTCAGATTGCCTGTCACAAGGTTCACACTGCATCCATCGACATTCAAGTTGTGTTACAGTTTGCACCGAAAGAGATAAAAAAGGCTTTAAATGAGATCTAGTAAGCACAATTCCTTTGCTAGACATATAGTAGCAATGTGCAAACACATTAGGGTCAACCAGCCTACTCTTTGTCGTCTCCCACAATCTTCTCCAGTCGATCTCCTTCAAGGGTGGCATCCTTGGCGCTGTCGTCAACATCAAGACCCTTCGTCTTACATGTATCCTTAGGCTCTTCGTCATCCTCATCGTAATGAATGGGCCTTACAACTTTGAGCTTAATAGTGTCCTTGTCATCTCCGGCACCCCTGTGGTAAACACGCAGTCCAACGACGACGACAGCGTTCCACGGATCCTTTTCAAACTCATCTGGCTCGTCCTCTTCCTCAACTGGAGCCTCTTCAGGAGTAGGTGGTTCCAGATTGTCAACAGCAATCTCAAGTTCTCTCTCTGAGAGGTCAGAAAGAGCACCAACACTACTCAGGTCATCATCGTCGGATTCTTCGTCTTCATCCTCATCCTCATCCTCATCCTCGTCGTCTTTATCTTCCTCCTCCTCCTCTTTTTCCTCCTGCTTCTCCTCATCTGCTGGGGCATCGGCCGCCTTTTGTTCACCCTCAGTCTTCTCGGTCACTTCCTCATCAGCGTCGGACTTGGGGGTGAGCGGACCCTCCTCAGCAGCAGCAATATCCTTCGTTTCCTCCTCTTTCTTTTCGTCGGTCTCTTCCTCTTTGTCAGCCTCCTCACCAGCAGCTTTGGCGGCAGCTTTGGCGGCAGCCTTTTCGGCCTTTGCCTGCTCCTTTCTCGCCTTTTTCTCGGCCAGCTTGGCCTTGCGCTTTTCTTTCTTCCTGAGAGCTCGCTTTAGGGCTTTTTGGTAAGTTTTGGTCTCCAAATAATGAGCATTCTCTCGGTCCTTGAGTATCTTCTTCTTAATCTCTCCTCGCTTCTTCTCCTTCGCCTTCTTCTCATGGGCTTCCCTAGCTGTCTTTTCCTCATCAGTCTCAATAACCTTACCCCTGCTGTGGGCAAGATCATATGCCCGTCCAATTCGAATAAGCTTGTCACGACGAGACTTGGCATTATTCCGAACGACCTCATCAATAGGCAAAAGCTCATCGTTGCGGCTTGAGTCCACCTTGACTCTCACTTCGTATTCTCCAGCTTCCAGTTCGAGCTCCACATTGGTAGAGCGCAACAAGCTGAGAGGAGTCTGGCTGCGGACAATATAGTCCTCATGGCCCGCTTCGTGAACACGGAAGGCAAGACTGAAAGTGTACTGGCCCTCAAGGCCACGGAAATAACGCTCGTCAAGTTGACTCAAGACAATAACCACCGGGCCTGGAGTTGTTAGTGTGAAACTAAAGTGAACATCATGATAGTCCAGTGTCCATGGCACATCCAGAGTAGTCCAGATTTGAGCGAGGTTCCATTCGGGTCCGAAAAGACGAGTCCTCTCGAATGCCTGATATTTGCGGAGGAGATCCTTATATGAGATCCAGAAGTCTCCATCTTCACCAAAACGGTGCTCAAGCTTCTCCATCCAGTAGGGCGTCCAATTAGATGAACCATCACCTAAAATTCGTTAGTAAATGGCAAATAATGCAAGATAAGGGTCAAAAATACTCCACGGTCCGGTCCACTCTTTTCCACGTCCCCATGGGTTCTTGAGGCGTAGCAGGCGTTGTCCGTCGATCTCGACGGCTTTCTGGATGGAGTAGGCGTGGGCCTCGACGATGCCCTTGCGCTCGCCCCACCCTCCCCATAATCCGGTGCTGCAGCCAAAGAGGAACTCCTCGTTTACTTGGAGAAGCTCTTTCCAGAATCTCTCCTTGTCGAGGATATCCGTAGTCCACAGCTCCGAGGATACTCCTCCGGTCATGTCCTCGATGCCTTCGCCCGAAAAGCCGCCCTCGATACTGGCATAATCGCCGTGGGCCTTTGCGTAAGCTTTTTCGAGCAGAGGGAGCCAGGTCTCTCGGGGATCGGAACACTGGGCAAAGTAAAGGGCGCTGCTGTTGCTTTGGTAAAGCTTGCGGTAGGCCTCTTCTGGGTCAGTCCGCTCGACGTCGTCAAACAGGATCCTGTCGAAGACGCCTTCATCGTAATCAGGCTTAATGAGGCACAACTGGCTTCTGGGTCAGCATTTTCATGATCAGATTAATCACAAACACTTACAAAGTCATCGACAATCTCCGAAATCCATTCGCCGTCCCTGTAAAAAACGAAACCGTAAACTCCTGCGGCCTGGTCATGAGCAACACAGAGCTTCTCAATTAATCCTTTGCCATTAGACATGGCACAAAGAGCTGCCACAAACCAGCAGTCTCCTGTGCGGCCTTGGCGAATATCATTGGCAGTGGCTCCATCAATGTAGAATTGGGGGTCATCAAAGATTTCAGTGACTCGCTTGACACTGGCGGGTTGGAGACTAGCTCCGGGGTTTTCATCCTCTTTGGTATTCGAGAGCGACTCAAAACAGTTGCGAACATTTGACTTGAGGTCACTTTCCAAGTCAAAATAAGGATCGCGATATTTTGTGTTAATTCTTCTGCACTCCTGCGTTTAGGGTTAGAATTACTGTTGCCACCTAACACTGATGGTGTAGGGTAGGAATTCTGCCAATTGAAAAGGCGATAAAAACTTGCCTTGGCAATCTTCTCAACTTTGGCTCGGCACGTTGCCACTGCTTCCTCGTAGGACGCCTGAGTGTTTTTGACCTCAATGTTTTTGTTCTTTCGGGCTACAATCTCGGCATATGTGTTTGCGGGCATAACCATAGTTGCTGGGTTGGTCAGCAGGCTTGAATGACTCAAGAGAACGCGAGGGAGAAAACACAAACCCTTGCTGGGATTCTTAGTAGCAAACTTTGCCCAGAACTCATCAATAATCTCTTGAGGAGATTGCTTGTTTCGCTTGGGGCCATTGGTTGGGGGCGGCGGCGGCGGCGCGGAGCTGGTGCCAGAGGTGGTCGACGCTGCGTCAGACATGGCTCGTTGTTCAAAGCGGTGGGATTGATGCTTGAATAGATTGGCTGTGTAATCAGTAGTATTTAATCCACCGTCTGGCCTCGGACGGGGGGAAAGAGGGCGGCGTTCTCTCAGGCGAGAATTGAAGTTGTAAGGCATCAAGGGGCAATAGCAGATGCTTGCGCCAAACGCTAGACACCAGAAGATTGGCGTATCGGGGCTCTAAATGGACATGTTAGTGAATGATTCTGAGGAGAAATGGCAGCCTATGTGACGCCTGCTCTCATGCCAAGCCAACATGAAACATACCCAATCCTGCTATGGCTTGCCTCTAAGGGACGATGTGATGAAATTGGAAACACGAATGATGCGGAGGAAGGATAGAGAATCTACCAGTCCCAATGCACTTGGGCTCATCGACTCCATTTTATACTAAAGCCAAGCGCCATGTATAGATCACAAGCTACTCTCATGCATGTAAGCTCCGTGTGGTGCTGCCAGCTCATTGTCCATCCAGCCCAGCCCACATCATATCTGTGCTAGTCCCAACCCCGCGGCTGAAGGAAGGCGAGGATTTTGGCTGCTTTAGCTCAACAACCAAAACGCCGCACACTGCGCAACCTTTCCTCCCTTCTTTTTGTATACACGAGAAGTAAAAAGGAGAGAGAAAAAGTATTGGGAATCAAGTTCACCGTTCTGGTCACCAGCCAAACCCCAGAGCGCCCAAAATGGCCGCACAACGGAGCTGTAAACCAATGTGGGTACGCTGCCCCTGTAGCGTCAGGCCACACTACCTTGCCCCTCGTAGGGCTGGAGTACAGCCTTATTACGTGCCAGCCTCCACAAGGGGACTTTGGTATTCGAGACTGCGCGGCGCCATCAGCGTGGGATGTGAGCCGTCCTGGGCGCCGCGAGAAAGCGGGGAAGGGTCTCATCTTGGTTGGTAGGGAGTCGTCATGCCGAGAAGCGGCTGCTGCGTGATGGTGCTGCTGGCGTTGCACTGGGCGGTAACATCACCTCAATGAAGGGGAGGGTTTGAGCTTCTCAAAAGTCCCACTCGCTCGTCCGCCGGCAAATGCAAGACGGGGACTTTGGGCCGAGACCTGCTGCGGACAACTTGTCCACGAGAGATGTAATTGCTCGTCATTATATGGCTTACGGCCCCCGGTCTCATTGACTAAGTTGTAGCAGTGTCGCTTCCTCGCACGCCATGTTCCAGCCACAGCTTGGTTGCCAAGCCGGGTCGCTTGTAGTAGCTCTTTGCTGACGAAGGCTGACGCTGCATGTGAGCTGAAGTCTCAAAAAGCGCCGCCCCCAGCCATCCACGACGCCGTCTTGGCACTTGCTACCATGGAGAAGAGAAAACATTCACGGATATCGGCAAGCGGCCTAGGACTGAAAGACGTAGTCTATAATCCGAGCTAATATGAGAACTTTATCGAGGTGTATATAATAGGCAGGTAGATAAATCGATGAACGTCAGCCTCACGTGTCCATCATACAAGTTGTTCAGCTCCAATACTAACTCACCCACCTGCTTCTATGCTCGCCCGGAGTAAGACAATGAATAGACTGATAAAGCAAGAACCAACTCCTACAATGGCATTCTCGTGAGAATAACTAATCTTGTTTATATTTCCATTATCATTATTGCTATCATCATTATCATTATCATCATCATCATTGCCGCTTTTTGACCCTCTTGAACCCGTCTCGTTAGAGATCCATCAGCTTCGACCGAAAATACGTCCGATCATGCTCATAACACGGAGGGGCAGTTGATCTGAGAGGTTGCGCTCGTCTTTTCCAGTAGTCGAAGTCGCCGTATTCCTCCACTGCACCACATCAAACAACCCACGGCTCATCAACCATTTCACCCCACGCCGTCATCACCACACATCTCGAGAGGGCTTTCTTTTTGAATCAATTCATTACAGCTCTACCCATTGCATCGTCCGCGTCTGTCCACTTCAGCTCACCTCCGATCCAGCAACCACGACAACAGCCTCCCAAAGATAAAGGCCCTCCTACGCCCCAGGCCTCCCTACTTCTCTTCTCCTCTTTTTTTCTTTCTCTTCTCTCTCCTCTGCCAATCTTAAGACATCCTCCGTGCGGTCCACTGTGGCCACCAGTCACAAATGCGGGGTGTTCTGTCATCCTTCGGAACCAGAATAACAACCCGACCCCCGGGAGTCAATCACTCCTTCAGCCCACCACTCTCACGCACGTGTCCACTGATCATTGCCAAACGGCACACAAGCTGTTAGAGTCTCAACCGTCCCCCCACATCCGGGCGGGCGAAACATCATCTCAAGTCGAAACCAGCGTCTCAGCGCATTTATCCAAAGCTCAACAACACCTATCAGCTTCGCGGGGTATATCCATCGCAGGTTGCCGTAGAATTCTCAAGTCGTTAGGAGCCACGTGACAGCGTCTGTCGTTCAAAAGTAGTAGTAGTCCTTGAGCGAATGATCCAAAGTCCTCTTCGAGCAAAGGTGCTATGATGCGGATGAACCGCTAGCAACCCCATGGTAACCAAGGATCTGCACAAACAAGTCTAAGTGAAAAGATATAAAAAAAAAGGGAAATATTGTTGGTAGATGTCTTCCCCTGCTTCGCTGCTCCACATGTCTTCATCATTATCCGGAAGGTCGTTCCGGAGGAGCAGCCTGTCACCGTCGCCGTTTGTCCGCTCCTCGGCGGCGGGACTCTTGGCTTTTT
Source organism: Calonectria naviculata (assembly GCA_003031705.1). Classification (NCBI taxonomy): domain Eukaryota; kingdom Fungi; phylum Ascomycota; class Sordariomycetes; order Hypocreales; family Nectriaceae; genus Calonectria; species Calonectria naviculata. Next base: position 11,964 of record NAGG01000780.1, on the reverse strand, counting down.
CCCAGGTAAAAGAAAGAGGTGCAAGATGAATCGAGACGGACCGAAGACGCCGTGCAAAGCCGATGCTAAAGAAATATTGCGGGCAATTGCATGATTCGGAACAAAATAAACGTAAACTTGAACAAAGAAATAGTATGAGTGTAAGGTCGAGTTGAAATATGTTCACGTGTCGGCATCAAAAAGGAAAAAAAGGTCGAAACGGCAAGAAACACATCTTGTGGCTTCAACAGATCATCTTCCACATGGTGGGTTCTGATCCCTTCAGCCCCTGTGAGGCCAGTCCAAAGTCCGGACCGACCTCATCGTAACGTCCTTGATGCGTTCTAAGCCACGGGGGCGATGGGGGCAACGGCGGGAGCGGGCACGTTGCTCATGTCGACCTCGGCAGGGATCTCAGGGGCGGCGTTCTTCTGGGGGCAGTCTCGGGAAATGTGACCAGCCTCTCCGCACTGGTAGCAGGTCTTGCCAGCAGTGTTGAGAGGGCCGCCATTGGGAGCAGTGCAGTCGCGGGAGATGTGGCCCAGCTTGCCGCAGGCATAACACTTCATGGCCTGAGCCTGGCAGTCGCGGGCAAAGTGGTTGGGACCGCCGCACTTGTAACATGTGGCGGGCCGGGGGCCGGCGAAGCCTCCACGGCCGTAGCCGCCAGCGAAACCGCCACGGCCCATGGGGGCGCCTCGGCCCAGAGCAGGACCGACGGGGTTGGGGCAAGCGCGCTGATCAATCAGTTAGCCTTGTATTCGTTCCATTGTGTCAGAGTTTGAGTGCGTACAGCAAGGTGACCGGGCTGACCACAGTTGTAGCAGCGACCGCTGGTACCGGTGCCGCTCAGGCGAAGAGTAGGGCAGTCAGCCTGGACGTGGCCGAGACCCTGGCAGTGGTAGCACTGCTTGGCCTCGGTGGTGCGGGGCAGAGGGCAGCCGTTGGACTCGTGGCCTGGGAATTCATCGTTAGCTGTCATTCGTGGGGATGTATGGGTAGTAGTGCCGTACCAGGCTGCTTGCCTATGTCAAGATTAGCATTTGGTCTTGGAAAGCGAGAAGGGGAGGGTGATGAGTTACATACAGTTGTAGCAGAGGCGCTCAGCGGAGGAGCAAACTTCGGCGTAGTGGCCAACGTTGCCACACTTGTAGCAAGCACGTCGAGAGAGGGAAGACATAATGATATAGGAGTCTGGATAGGCCGATAGTCAGTACATTATTCACGTGGGCCAGTTCGCATCTCGCCCTCGCTGCCAAAGTATGCGACATCCTGTTGGATGCGTTCCGATCAATGCGCGATACCATATAGCCGGAAATATTGTGTGAAGGAGTAACCGCACGCTCCGACCATTTCGCTGTTGAGCTTGGTTGAAAGCGATGACGCTCGAGGCTGGTACGAGTATCTGGTACCAGGGGGTCTAACCAAAGCGACAATGTGCGACAAATGGATGTCAACACAGCCGCACACAAGGATAACCACAAAACATATATATCTGAGTCGCATTATGCATGAGTGGCTCTTGTAGTTTGCGCCGTCGTTCACAATTCTCGAGGCGTAAAGATACAAGCACTCAGCTGTGGGTAGTCGGCGCATTTCGCGTCGACTGAGCGAAAATGGCAGCGACGGTTGGCTATGACCCCGCACCGAATCTTCAAATATGAACGGCGACGACATGCCAGGCCGTCGATCAGCCATCGTCGGGCACCTGGACCACAATGCGACGCAGTTGAACTCTGCCTTTCGGGGGTTGCACCGAGTATTCGGGTCGCACGCGGAGGTGAGGGCGGAGCCGAGGCATGTTGACTTCGGAGGAGTGCATCGGGTGCAGAGAGGGAGGTGCCAAACGAGCGGAGCTGACACTCATGTGGTCGGAACCAAGAAGCGACGACGGACGCAAAGCGCGCATGCGAATGACGACCAGAGCAAGGCGTTGAGACGACGACGGCATCGATATTCGGATATTTCGCAGCGGGCGAGAGGGGCAACACATGGCGCACACAACGTTAAAAAAAAAGACCACCACGCACCTTAAGACTGAAGATTGTAGAGGGATAGAGGAGAGTGTGTTCAACACAGGGAATATTCCAAGGGAATGAAATATCGTACTTTTCAGCAGGTAAGTAATATACCAACTTTCCGGATCGAGTTTTGACTGAGAAGTATAAAATTTTTTCAGGTAGGTAAAAATGAGGGGAATGAACATACCTAAGGGAAGACAGGACTGTGGGGAGGGCTGCTAATGGCGGCACCGCTGAGAGAAACGGGGGTGTAGTGCGTGCAGCGGATGTGGAGTGGGCACTCTCGACTGGCTGGGCAGAGGCAATTACTAGGCGCTATACGTGCTGCGGGACAGCAAACTGGGCAGACACTGCGCGAACCGTGGCACTATCTGCTCTTGGAGAGGCAAATAAGGGTGTACGTACCGTCTCGTCTGCACACGTGTACTGCGGCGGCAGGGACTCGATACTGTTCCGTAGGAGCGAATTCGCCCCAGGGGAGGGGAGGGCAATTTTACAAGGTGATCTGCTGACAGTCACTGGTGACGATGCTTTTCCTAATTCGCTCGTCTGAAAAACCATTTGCGACCTTTCCTTCCGCATCTGAAATGCGGACACTAAACAAGACCACCACCTGCCCGGCAGCCCCTTTCGATACTTCCGAGTAGGGAAAGACAGGGTTCAATGCATGTAAGAACGATTACAACGCCCTAGGTTTGCTCGCTTCCCCCAACTCTAGTAGTACTGTACATGATCTGAAATGCGCACAACACGTGACCCCGAATTGCTTCCTCACTTCCCATTCCATCCCGATCCTGTCAATTTCTCGAATGCCCACCGCCAAACCAAATATGCGTGGGCGTGTCTCTCCTGGGGACTATGGCCTACTAATCTCATTGAAGCGATAATACCCGGCATCGGGCCTATCTGTGCCACTCGGAGGAACCGCGTGATCAGCCAACTTGCGTCCCCCCATGTCTTGTCAAAAAAAGCCGGGCCTCACAGGGCTTGGCCAGTAAAGATGGCCGCTCCTGTGCACTTGTTCAATCCAGTTTGCTCGGATTGGGTCAAGCAACAGATCTTACCGACAGGGTGGCATGCGTGTCGCGTTTTGGTCATATCCACCACCACCTCGGTCTCGCAGATATCAAGCATGAGGAATTTGGAAGATGACCCTCTCCTCATCCGGCAAGCGACGTAGCCAGACTGCCAGCTGGCGTAGGATCTCCTGTGAGACATGATTCACTCTGTTCCGGCATTGAGATTCCCAGGGCACTCTGATATACACCCGGCCTATGAGTGTGGATTCTACCTGGTCGCTTAAACCATGTTCCTGGCTTGGCAATTAACGACTTGCGACCCAAGCGCGAAGCGGGGGATCTCGGAGTCCACAATCTGCCTGTGATCAATCCTGTGAATTCACGTCGCCAATCACTTCCTCTGAGTAAACTCTAGTTGGACTCGTAGGACTAGCGCCCCTGATAAACGACACCCACTTATTTATTCATTCGACTGTCCCAAGTCATTAGGCCATGGAGGCTCCCATTGTTTAAACACTATTTCGGGTTATAGCACACTAACTTGCATGTCGCTTGCTTGGTAATAACACAATTGCCCAACCAGCGTCCAGCGCACGGTTTTGTGAGCGTCTATACACTTTCCCACGCTCAATTCTAGGACCGATTTCGATAACCAAACACTCCCCGTAGTCCATACCATCATGTTGCTCTTCCTACGTCCATTGGATGCGGGTGCGGAAGCAGGCTGTTGTGCGATGCTGGAAAGGTAAAATCTGTCGACGGTGCAATCGATCTGGGTCTCGCTTCCACCACATACGATACGCCATCATCCGACGCATAGGAAGGCGGCCGAGGTCCGTTCCGAGTAGGTGGTCGTGTCGGCATAGGCTCTGCGGCCTCGTTCCGTTGCCAGAATAGACGATTGGGGTCAACCCGCTGCGCGATCGCGTCAGTCTCATGTCATGTGTTTCGGTATAGCCAGCCAGGGTACTTACGACGCTCTCTCGCCAGATTCCATAGGCTGGGGGATTTGACTTGGCCGTTGCGCTCTCAACACCAGCAGCTTCCTCATCCCGCGCCAGGACAACAGGGATTGGGTGGGGTGGCACGGCATATCCACGAGCACCATACGCCTTTGGAGCTCTTGTTGTATCTGGAGTTGGTTCGCGGCTCCCACGTATGAGCGTTATGCTGAGACGAAAGAGACCGTAAAAGAAGAATATCGTGGCAAACAGAATAACAAGAACCAGCATGATTGTCATCTCCTTAGGACTGACGGCAGCAACCCTTGAGAGCCCAAGATCTAAATTTTGTTAGTTCGTTTGCTTTGCTCCTCAACTCACTCTGTTGATGACTTACAAACGGCAACCAGGCAGATGAGAATGAACCCCGAGATGAAACAAACTAGAATCTGTCTCCGAAGTCTCTTGGATTTCACCCACGGTAGACAGAGGAGAAAGCGTTTTGGGTGGCGAGCGGCATGATGTCGAGAAGTGTGAGAAGAGCTGTGTTGGCTACGCGGTGGCCTTCCTCGAGACCTCTGCGACCCGTTTTCCCTGTTGAATCGCGATTCGTCGTCATCGTACCGTGTCCTCCGCGTTGTAGCAACTGACGACGGCACCGTAACAGGGCCGTTCCACTGGCTCATCTCAGGGCGTGGTCCAGCCTGGGACCGAGTACTATTGGACCTGCTCCATAGGTTCCGGATACCCCTCGATTCTTCACCATCCGGAGATTTTGGGCTCTCGATATCAATCCGATACGTGTTGCGAGCCGGAGCTGGGGGCTTCCCCCGGCGAAATAGCTTAAGAAAGGGACGGCGGGATAAGGAAGGAAATCTCGGTGATTGTGGTACGTCAATCTCTCCGTGTCGTTCGATTCGAGCTCTCCTAATGAGGTCGGCTCGCAGCCTCTCAATGTGGGCGGGATCGTCATTCATTATGTCAATAGAAGATCGCAGTCACACCTATAAATTGAATGCTCCAGCTTCGTTGGTCGATTCGCAAAGTCGGTGTCTAAGACGGGAGTAGGGATGACAGAAAGAGATGGCGCGGGATCGGATGCCGAACGCAACACGAGTGCGTAGATCGATGTGCGAATATATTCGTGCCTGGAGGTGAATCGTGGAAGGTGCAATCGTAATTGATAGGGTGGTCGTCCCAGACGATGAATCGTGATATATCTCGGCAAGGGGGGGCTTTTTTTCCCAAGAGAAAAGAATGAAGGAAAAAACTAAACAAGTGAATGACAAGGTCGGAATGGATCGGTCAAGAAGAAAAGGCTGATTTCGGCATCAAGACATTTACTTGGAGGACATGGTGCAACACGACAGAAGCGGAAACGTATTACAGGGTTGTAAGTAAGACAGTCGACCAAACGTGTTCATCCAGCTGCCAGAAAAGAAGGTAAGCGAAAGAAAGAACAGACACACAAGCAGTCAAAGAAAGAAAGAAAGACCAACGAAAAGACGAGCCAAATGAAATCGACAAGGAAAGACGGGATCGTGTAGATTTTTGTGGTTAATTGTGGCATCCAACGAACCACGCACGCCCCAAAACAAGGGGATCCGCAAAGGGGAGGCTATGGGACATGGTGAACCCATGCTGCGACAGTGGGTGTGTTGCAAATCACGGGCCCAAGACTGAGGCCTCGCACGCACAGGATCGGTCGTGAAAGGCAAAGCCTCAGGGCGGGGTCAGGTACATGGAAGTCAATGCGTCGCCAGGTCAAGGTTTGAGCCGGTTTCAGCGTTGGATTTGGCCCAGAATAGGTTGACGTTTCGAGGCCATATGAGACAGCTAGGCAAGCCACACAGATGGATTCGAGGGTGGCACAAACGTGGGAGGTGGACCCCGCTGGCCCTCGCGAGCCCAGAATCGGCGGTGCGCTACTCAGCTGCGGTGGGGTAAGGAGTTTCCAGGATTGGCAATTAAGGCCTGTACACCAAATGGCCAACCACCTCTCGATCTAGCAAACACCTGAAACAGTGCTCAGCCCCTTCTGACAGGTTGACGGGGGAAACCATTGACATTGGCTGGCAGGCGTGAAAGGGCGGATGAAGAGGATCATGATGTGCAGGACCGCTATGCGTTTCTTTCTTTTGGGATGGTACGCTTTTCGTGTTTTTTTTTTCTTTCTTACTGGTTACAGGGGAGGGGACTGAGCAGGTTCATTTGTTGTTGGGATGCCTCGTGAGGGCGCTCCAACAAGAGCCCGGACCGATTGCCAATGTACTCGCAACACCCGTCTTGCACCATTCAGTTCCTGAAGAAACACCCCAGCAGACCTTTTTTGCATCGTTCAAGATGGTCTTTCCATCCTAGCTGATTGAAGCTGTAGATGTCCATCCAATCTCGAAATTGTCAACGCCTCTATATACCCTTCCCTTGCGGAATCCATGTGCTTCCTGCTGCTCCCATCGCGTCACCCTCAAGCATGGGTGGGCCCCACCTCCTGATTCATCACATCACTCTCTAAATAATCATCGCACGCACATTGTTGGTAAAAACAGGCTACTAAAATAGTAACAGTGAGGCATGGCATGGACCAAGCGTTGTTATGCGCTGGCCCAAAGCACCATCGTGCCGTTATGGGCCTGGAATCTCACCAGGCCTGACGACAATGTCAGTTACAGCTCTAGAATGGTCGATTCAAAAGCTGCTGCTCGCTTGCGACTATAGTCTCAGCTTTTTGTGTATTGGTATTCACTTCAATTCCCCAAGGAGCATCGTGCGATCGGATGATGCTGACAATACTGTTCCTCGTTAGTCCTTTGAACGTGAGCCAGACGAGACATTGATACGTACAGATAGGCTCCTCTCCGGGGGCAAATTCGGCGCAGTTAACGGTTCCTTTGTGACCGGGAAGCTTGTAGTTAAGCTTGCCTGTCTCACTGGACCATACCATCACTGTACCATCGCCCGAAGCGGCCGCGATCTTCTTGCCATCTGAGCTCCAGCTTGCTCCCATCAAGTTCTTCTCGATACCCATGGTTGCGCCATCAAAAGTTCGAATGTGTCGCTCAGTTGGTGCAAAGGGTCGGATGTCCCATGTCCTCACTGTCGAGTCCATGGCATATGAAACAAGGGACTGCGAGTCGGGCGACACCCTCAGCGACATGATGGTGTCTGAGTGTCCTAGCATGGAATAAACCACCGACTTCTTTCTCAGATCCCAAACACGGATGTCATTGTCGATGCCGCCTGAATAAATCTCGTTGCCTGCCTCTGAGATGGCTACGGCCGTAATGGGAAATTCGGTCTGGATATGGTCGACCGCGTTCTTAGTCCTGGGGTCCCAGATTCCAATCGTCGAGTCATCACTGCCGCTAACGAGCAGTTCTTCTCCTCGCCTGCTAATATCCATGGTATTGATGATTTCCTCATGCCCGATATACCGGCGTATCCGGGTGCCTGATGTTAAGTCCCAGCTGGCTAGGTGCATATCAGCCGACGCCGAGTATAAAATCTCCGAATCGCGTGACCATTGCAAGTCGAGAATCGCACCGCGGTGACCATTCAACACGCCGTAGTTCTCACAGTCGCCATAGGTTCTCCAGAGCACTGGTGTATAGTTAGACGCAGCCTATTCAAAGCTTTGTGGTTAAACATACTCAAAGATCTGTCCATTGACCCGGACGCAATCAAGTTGCCGGTAGGATCAAACTTGGCCGCGAAAATCTCGCCCGAGTGTCCAGACAGCTCCATTACGGGCGCCTGTAAGCCGCTCGTTCGGGGTACCTGCACTTGGAGTCAGCGCTTCCAATGACCATTACTTGCACCAAAGTTAACAGACGCTTTGCACGAGGGCATTCCCCGACGCATTCAAGCGTGCTAGAGCGCCAGTCGAGGAGCTGACATTTTGTCGCTTGACAAGCGACTGGGACATGCCGGGATCATCATCGGCAGGACGCTTCTCTGCAGACATTTTGGAGGGTGGAAGTTTGGTAGTGAGAATGAGAACAAAAAAGGGACGCCAGAAATGCTTGACGTGCCCAGCCAAGCACAATTATCTGGGCCCTGTTGACAAGCTATTTCGTCGTCACGGAGCCAAAGTCGCGAACTCCAAACTTTCTGCCAATCAAGGCACCAACGCGTCTGATTGGTCACCGGGCCGATAGTTATTCCGATATCGGTGGTCCAGAACCTCCGTGCACCGATAGCTCAGGGTGACGTTTTGGCGGGACTGGTGTCCAACTCACGGCGTTGTTCCCCCCTGGCCAGAACGGCGACGTAGTTTCTAATCCAGGGACCCTGTGGCAGCACATATTTCAAATTGCTTCAGAGAAGACCGAGTCGCCTGACCCATCATCATAACACTATCTGTTGGGAGAGTCCGAGCGAGACATTCAAAGCTTGCTCATCCCCCACGCAGTCACCGCATTCAGCCGAGCCATGTCAGCGAGCAAGGCATCTCGCGTTGGCGAGGAGTATGTACACGCCCAATCATCAGTTTAGGGTTTTCTTCGATACTAATATGTGCCTAGGATCTGGAAGTATGTTTGAGCCACGCATAACCCATAACCCGGAGACTAACGCCGTACCGCAGAACTCGAATCGACAAGGTCAATGCCGAATTAGTAACATTGACTTACGGTACCATCGTCGCGCAGCTATGCAAAGACTATGAAAGTGATTATGTTGAAGTCAACAAACAGCTGGACAAGATGGGATACAATATTGGGCTACGGCTCATTGAGGACTACCTCGCCAAGTCCAATACCATGAAGAGATGTGCCAACTTCCGCGAGACGGCTGAAATGATTGCCCGCGTAAGCGCCCTTTTCCGAGGCAAGTCTTCATTTGGCTAACTATTAATGATAGGTTGGATTTAAAATATTCCTCAACATTACACCTCAAGTAACGAACTGGACAAGTGACAACAATCAGTTCTCCTTAGTTTTTGACGAGAACCCATTGGCCGACTTCGTGGAACTTCCAGATGATGGCAGGGCTCAAGACCAGCTCTGGTACTCCAATATCCTATGTGGCGTGCTCCGCGGAGCCTTAGAAATGGTCCAGATGCAAGTTGAAGCGCACTTTATCAGTGATGTACTTCGGGGCAATGACAGCACAGAGATGCGGATTTCTCTGATTCGGTACATTGATGACGAGCTGCCGCCAGAAGACGACTAAGAAACCACGTGAGAAACCATAACAGAAATGGCGACATGAATCTAGCCGCAACAATTTTTTATACGCAAAAGATTTTGATGACAATTATGCGATGGATTATAAACTATGGGCTTGCCCACCTACAAAGGTTTATTTATTTTTAAGGGCTGCAATGCTTCTCCAAGCTTGAACCCGGAAAATCTCGATCTGGGACGATTATCCCCATCCAAATGATGAGCGAGCATCCTGGTCGAGTGGGTGTCGCCGGAAGTCAGGGAATAAAAGCATGGGCACTCGGCAGATGATGTTTCAAGCATATAGACAGCCGGTCAAAGAACAAATAATGGTTGTAAGAAGAAGAATATGATGCAAGAGACGAGACGTCCAGGCTGAAGCCTCTCAATGCCTACGTACTATCCCGCCAGATGGTTGTACACGTCTTTTTCTTAACGGCGAGGACCAATTCGATCTAGTTGAATCTGGGGAAGCATGCAGGGGCAGCACAACAATAATGCCTTGCAAAACGCTATATCGAGGCCCAGGGAACGGCCCTACGAGTCGGACTAACCCGTGGGAGTGCCCGCCGGGCCATGGTGGGATTTGAGCCGGAAATTTCCAAGTCTCCACCACGATTTAATAAGGAGTTTGTTTCGCAAAGGGGCAGGTACATTCAGCACGCCAACAATGGAGGATAAGAGGGCAAAACCCCGGCGAGACGGAGGCTAGGGTGGTCCGTGATAACCCAGAGACACCCACGGATGCCCGTGGACACCCATTCGTGATTCTCAGCGGTCCATTAAGGTCCTGAGGGAGCCCTGTGAAAATGCATGGTGAGGGAGGCGAAGTGGGCACTCGGCCCAGAATGACGGCGTGATCCCTGCCTGAGGCAGGTGGAATGACAGGATTGTGCCTCAGGTGCCGATGCCGTGGTGCGTAGCGGGCGGTGCAGTCTGAGGAATACGCATAGGTAGTCTAAAATTTACGTACCGAGAAAAAAAAAAAAAGCCTCTACTCCAGGTGCCGGGACGGGCCAGCTGGGCGTCCTTGGCAGGTCCCACGTGCACCCTGAGCTACATAGTGCGCTGCAGCCCTGTCATCGCGTGCAGTTCCCCAAAGCTACAGGCGCTCTTTCAGCGGACCTCCCCTAAACCTGATCCCCAGAATTGGGTCCTGACCCCAAGTTTTAGGGCGCCGATCCACTGTCGGCCTCCACGGGCAGCTTTGACGGGATGGGGCCGCGAGCTCTTTGGTGCTTGCCCACAACCCGCTCGTTGGAGCTTCCAGCCTCCTTCTTCCGGAATTCCACCCGTCACCCGCCACACGTTGGAGCATACAAGAATCCAGCCATTTGGTTTATGCATAAAGGGCATATTGACAGAGAGTGGCGATGAGCCGCATGAGAGCCCCCATGTAACCTAAGGGTTCCGGCTTCGGCGGCCTTACAAAAGAGTTCAGCGACCAGGTAGACATGTACACCAAGCAATGATGAATGCAGATGTATCCATCTAATTGCGAAAGCTGCTGAGGCGTTCGTAAATGAAATGAATATAAACTCTATCTGGCTACGGCATTACTGGTAAGCTGTCAGTGCAGTGCTTGCTAGATCGCATAACTCGATATACTCATATTCACTTGGAGCCTAAATCTTTTAGAAGAATCGATGGGCGCCCCACCCCCTAGATTTCATGTCACGGATGTGAACCTTTGGCGGTCCATACTGTAGTAGCAGCGAGGCGCCGTACAAGCCGCAGTGTAAACGACCCTGATTGATCGCCTTGTCTGCTCTCAGTTCAATGATTTGAGGTTTTTTTCCTTTATTCTTCATTTAGCATTATTTACTTTCTTACCATGGGAAGATGCCATGCATCATTTTCTTGGGTTAAGCGACAAGGAAAAAAAGACAGTGCGTCCGAAACTGTCCATAGAAGCCAAACAACGATATGGATAGCTACTGAAGCTTGAGCACCCATCCCATCCATCAAACAGGCACAAGAACCTCCACCGCCAAACAACGAACCACGTTGTCCCCCCTCCCTCTCACAATCCCTCTCGCACTTGCACCGGTACTTTTCCCCCCTCGCTCGTGTTCTGCTTTCTTCCTCATTCTCTCCGCTCCAATACACCCAGAAAGCGCGTGTCGTTGTCGCCCCCCAGCGTCGCGCGCAACCGGCTTGACGACCCCGAAGCCGCCACAGTAAGCTGGCTCCTGTCAGGTACCTGCAGCACCGCCAGCCGAAGGCAGAAATCAAAGTACCCCGTACCACGGTCCTACTGGGCCCAACCCGAATTGCTGCCCCCCAAATTCATTTAACTTGGCTGGCGGGCTCCTTGCTCACTGGGCTTGTCCCCCGATATAGCGAAGGAAAAAAAAAACCTGGAAGGCGCACACCCCCGTCCCCATCCTACCTGCCTGCCCATCTCCCTCGCTTCTCTCTCTTTTTCCTGACGGTCGGTTGTCTCCATCCCATCCTAGGCGGCCAGCGCCCACCTCCACCAAAAACCAACCAACCACACCATCATCGCGACACCATCCGCCTCGTCGCCCATCGCTTTTCAGCCATCCGCACCATTGCCATCGGCCTATCTGCGCCTTCATAACTTTCGCGGCCTCCTTCTCCGACTGCCCCCTTCGACGACACCCCAATTCCCTCCCCACTCGTCGCTCCCGCGCGCCTTGGACCGCGTCCCCCGCCTCCTGGGATCGCCGCCCGTCACGCCCACGTCGGTCGGCTGTCCAGCGCCCAGCGTCAGCGCTCCGCGTGGTGGCTCGTCCCGGTGGCTAACCCTGCAGACCCTTTGGCTTCATCGCCTTCCTCTCTCACCAACATCAGACCATGGCCATGAACCCGAACG